>PVIY010031732.1:0-29668 GCA_004026745.1 Myrmecophaga tridactyla | reverse complement strand
AACATTGTCCAATAAAAATATGAGGCACATTTCACATGCATTTTAAAATTCTCTAGCATTCACATGAAAATAAAAGAAAAAGATACAATTAATTTTATTAATATAGTTTATCTACCCAGTCAATATATTTTTATTTTAACCTGTAATCAATGTAATAATGTATGAATTTTACATTAATTTTTCTCACTGTTTCCATTATCCAATAAGTATTTTATATTGATGACACATTTCTGTTTTAACTTAAAGGGGATTTTGAAATATTGAGCTGTAACTGAACTTTTGTCTAGTTTTGTCAAGCAGAGCATTTCTATACATCTTTTATTTATGTACTTTGAACTTCTGCTGTTAGGTGAATAAATATTTAGGATTGTTATGTCATCTTGGTAATTGACTCTTTTATCATTAAGAATATATGCTCTTTATGCCAAGAAATATTCTTTGGTTTGAAATCGATGTACTCTGGTATTAATAGAAACACTCCAGATTTCTTTAGTTAGTGTTAGCATCCTTTTAGTTTTCCCATCCTTTTACTTTTAACCTATTTGTGTTTTTACATTTATAGAAGATTATTTAAGGCAGCAACTATTGAGGTTTGCATTTTATCCAACCTAACTCTCTCTCTTCAGAGCTTTTACCATTTATTTACATTTAATGTGATTGTTGATATGATTAGGTTTAACTCTACCATTTTGTTCATTTTCTATTCATCCTTTCATTATTCCTCCATCCCTGCATATTTTGTTTGCTTTTTTTAGAGATTTCATTTTATTCATTGTTTTGTTATTTTGGAGGCTTTGATAGCATTTATAGTACACATCAATGCTATAAAAATATATTAAGTCATTTCACATTCTAATTTCAAGTGATCTCTTGTATCTCATACAGTTTAATAAGCCTAAGAAAATTGTTCTTCTATTTCTTCCCTATCAACCTTTTTTCTGTTGTTGTGACACATATTTTATAAATCCAGTCATACATTGTTAGATATAGGTGATCTTTTAAAGATATTTAATAAGAAGAAAAATGTATCTAACCATACAGTTACTATTTCTGATGTTTTCCTTTGATTTATGTAGATCCATATTCACATCTGTTATCGTTTTCCTCCTACTAAAAGGACTTCCTTTAACATTTGTTATAGAACAAGTCTTCTGGTGATGAATTCTTTCAACTTTTGTTGTGTCTAAAAATGTCTTGATTCCATCTCTGTTTACAGGGGAAAGAAATTTAGGATGACAGTTTTTTTTTTCCAGTACTGTAGAAATGTTACCCCATTGTCTTCTAGCTTGTGTGTTTCAGGTGAGAAATCTTCTGTTACCTTTACCTTTATTTTTCTGTGTATAATGTGTCCTTTTGATGCCCGGATAATTTCAAGATTTTCTCTTTATCACTGTTCTTTAAAAATTGGATGATGCCTTGGTGTAGTTTTCTTCATATTTTTTTTGCTTGAGGTTGTTAATTTTCTTTGATATGTGAAATTACAGTTTCCATCAAATTTGTAAACATTTGGCCATTGCTTTTTTTAACTGTTTTATTTTATATTATAACATATATACAAAGCATAGAAACAAAAAAGCAATAGTTTTCAAAGCACTCTTCAGCAAATGGTTACAGGACAGATCCCAGAGTTTGTCATGGGGTACCATAAGATCCTCTCAGATTTTTCCTTCTAGCTGCCCCAGAACACAGGAGGCTATACGGCTTAAATTTTTTTTCATCATCACAATCAACTTTCTTTTTCTTTTTTTGTGTGTGAAAAACAGCATATATACAAAAGAACAATAAATTTCAAAGCACAGTGTCACAATTAGTTGTAGAACATATTTCAGAGTTTGACATGGGTTACAATTTCACAATTTTAGGTTTTTGCTTTGAGCTTCTCTAAGATATGGGAGACTAAAAGAGATACCAATTTAATGATTCAGCAATCATATTCATTTGTTAAATCCTATCTTCTCTGTATAACTCCACCATCACCTTTGATCTTTCCATCCCTCTCTTTAGGGGTGTTTGGGCTATGGTGATTCTAACTTTTTTATGTTGGAATGGTCTGTCACTAATATGGGGTAACGAAATAGAACTATGCAATGTTCTGCAGGGGCTGTGTTAAGTTTCAGAACTTATCTGGACCAGGGACCCATGTGGAGGTTGGAGGTTTCTGGAAAGTTACTGTAGTGCATGGAACGCTTCTGGAATCTCATATATTGACGTAGGTGTTCTTTAGGATTGGCTGGAATGGACCTGGTTGTGGGTAGCAAGGTCTAACTGAAGCTTGTGTTAGAGCAATCTCCAGAGCAGCCTCTCAACTCTATTTGAACTCTTTCTCTGCCACTGATACTCTATTAGTTACACTTCTTTTCACCCTTCTGGTCAGGATGGAACCATTGATCTCATGATGCCAGGGCCAGATTCATCCCTGGGAGTCATCTCCCACATTACCAGGGAGACTTTCACGCTGGGATGTCATGTCCCGCTTAAGCAGGGAGAGCAATGATTTCACTTGCAGAGTTGGGCTGTCATTGCTTTTCAAAGCATTTTTTACTGCCCATTTGCTTCCATCTTCTTTGAGGAATCCAATTACATACTTAATTATTTGAAATTGTCCTCCAATTCATTCATGCTTTACAAAAATATTTAGTTCTTTTTTCTTTCTGTATTTCATTTTAGATCATTTCTAGTGCTGTGTCTATAGATGTCTGTATTTAGATAATTTCTATTGATGGATACTTTCTATTGAAGGATTCACTGATCTTTTCTTCTACAATATCTTCTTCTGCAATATTCATTTTTCTAGCTTAAGAATCAAGAAACTATAGCCACAGGCCAAACTTGGACTATATTTTTGCGAATAAAGTTCTACCAAAACACAGCCATATCCTTTCATTTATATATTATTTGTGACTGATTTCACATTACAGTTACAGTAGAAGCTGGATGGCCCATGAAACATAAAAAAATCTAAAATATTTACTCTGTGGCCTTTTATGAAAGATGTTTCTTGAATCCCACTCTAGCTAATTGTACATGTAGAATACTATTACACTAGCTGTGTTAATGCACTTTTCTACCAATTGTATAATCGTTGCAATTTGGGGGTCAATTTGATTAATTTTTCTCCTCATTATGGATTGTATTTTCCTGCATCTTTGAATACCTCATAATTATTTATCGAATACCAGATATGGTGTTTTTACCTTGTAGAGTCCTGTATAATTTTGCCTTCCTTAAAATATTCTTGAACACTCTGTTCTTGGACATGGTTAAGTATTTGGAAAAAGACTGATCTCTTCAGGTCTGTATTTTAAGCTTTTATATATACTAAATAAATAAACATATAAAATATATTTCAAAATATATTAAAATTAATGATATATATTTAGTAGTATCAGAGATATGTTTATTTTAGGATTAATTTTTCCCACAATTGAGGCAAGAATCACAGTGCTCTAACTGTGGCACTCTAATCACAAACTCGAGCAACCTTAATGTTGGAAACAGACATGTTCCAGAACCTACACGAGTTCCCGGGACTGTACCTTTATTTCTACTTTGTTTCTTTCCTCTGCATCCTCACACGCATATTATGGTGAAAAGTCATACTCAAAGGGGGATTCTCAAGGAGACCCTCTTCAGATCTCTGAAGTCCTCTTTATGTCCTTCTCCATCCTCTTCTTTGCACTTTGTCTTACAAATTCTATGCATCTTTGGACTTCAGGATCACAGTGATTGCCAGGCTCCACCATGGTTCACCTTTCCTTGACCATGTCCTCCAATGGTAGGGCTCACTTTCCTTCCCATCTTTCATTCTGTCTTTTATTTCCTAATATTCACTGTCTTGAGTGCCTTTTTAATAATATATTTTGCTTATTTTTTTTCTTTTTTTTATAGTTTGCTTAATTTTTAAATATTTCAAGTGGGAAGGAAAACACGGTCCTTTGGGCTCCATCTTGACTGGAATTGGTAATCTTTTCCCATTGCTTCCTAATGTCTCAAGTGGTATAATCTGAAGGATTAAGAGGAAAAAAAAAACTATAATACCCTTCCTACATATTTCCAAAACTCTCTCATATTTGTCACTCACCTGTTCGAATTAGGTGATTAGCCATAGAGCAGAATATTGCAGACTCTCAAATACTTATTTTGACTTCTCCCATTTTAGATTTCCTCTATCTTATCAGGAAGACAATTATCAAATCAACTTCCACAGTAGCAATTCTAAAATTTTCTCCTTGATGGATAGCATTATTCCCAAATTTGGTGGTTTTATGCAAGTTTTACCTTTTATATTATTTTGGTTACTTCAAAGTTAATTTAGAAAAGAACTAGGTATTATATTCTTAGCTGAACTTTATATATTTTCAGGAAAACATAAAAATTTCAATGGAATTATGTTCAAGAGACATAATTAGTGTATCAATATTACCTAATCTTCAACATACATTTATAGTATGTTTACTATATATAGTAAAATGCTTGTTTGTTAATGATAAATGAAATTTGCATTTTAATAACATCTATTTATTTTCTTTCTGAAAAGCAATGTGCATTAAAGACAAAAATGTGAAGGGAATTAGCCATCATTATCAATACATTCTTTTCTCATGATGGGATATAATTTTTCTGCAAAAGGTAGCTTTTAAAACTTTGTTTAAATTTATTTTAAAAAGAACATTTGCGATGCAAATTTTTTCCTGAAGATAATTTCAGTCACAGGTTATACATGGCTAGAAATTATGGATTTATAATGGCAATACTGAAATAGCCTTATTGGCATTGTTAGAAAATGTGTCACCATAACAGGACAAACAAGGAGTGAATCACAGTTATATGCAGTTAAATGCAAAAACATTATGAATTTTTGTATTCTCAAAAGATGAATGAATATCTGTAATCCTTGTTAAATGACACTAGAGATTGACTTATTTATTATAGTTGTCTCTATAACATATTCAGTTTTTTGACAAACTAAAAGATTGCCACATGTTCTAATCATAACTCAGTTGTGGTTTGTTGGTTATTTATTCTTGCAATTAGTCATTCCTGAATTGATTTGTCAATAATTATATACCCTTCGCCATCACAGTGGAAGAGTAAATGCCTTTAAAATTTAATACGTGATTGCAAAATATTATATCTTTCAAAAACTCTTACATACATGTAAAGTTGTTCAAAATTAATATTAGTTGGAAAATTTAATCATTTTACAACTCTTATTATCTTTATAAATATATATTGCAGCTCCTTAACATTATATGCTTTTTAAATAACTGCTTAAAACATTATGTTTTCACAAAATGCATACTGATATTACTTGTTTACACAAATTCATAGTATGCATTTTTGTTTGGATTTTCCATACTTATTTATGGTAAAAATATTGGATTTCTAATCATAAACACATGTTGTGCTAACATTCAGTTTCTGATGGTTAAATATAGAAAGTCAAATATCCTAAGGGGAAAATACATTACTAATAACTGAAGGAATATTAGATAGATAAATCAGGATTCAGTGGACTTATTAGTTTTTATTTTCCAAAAAGACGTTTGTCTCAAGAGTAGCATTTATAAACTAAAACATTATCTGCTAAGTATCTGGAAGGATACAGACAACAAAATAAAAATGATTTAATTTCAGAGAGGGAACTGTTTATATAGGTGCTGGCAGTATAAAGGAAACAGACAAGGAAATAAAACATCAGGGGTGAGCAAGTATGAGAAGCTGTTACCATCCCCAAAGACAGGAGAAGAGTTAATAAAGCCCTGGAGAGAGCTGAAGCAAGGACAAGCTGTATCTATTACTAGCTAAACCCTAGAAGTTGATTATATCATTGAATTTGATGGTCAAAAAAAATCCTATAAAGTAGAAACTAAAAATCTCCCCCTTTTCAGATTTGTAAACTTCAATATAGAGAACTTTAATGATTTCTCTGGCCACACTACTTGGAATTTGCAGAAACAAAATTTGAAACCAGGTCATGTGGCTTTAGAGACTTACTAGTTATCTAACGTGAGCTATCCAATTGGCTAAAATTGATGAGGGATGGGAGCCACAATTTCTGTTACAAAAAAAATAAAGTTTTTTTTATAATAAAATAATTGTAAAATAGACATTTTATTATTTTCAATTTATTGTTAATATGCTCTTTGTATGTGATGTTAGTTGCCTGAAAAATTTTAAATGATGCAACATTTTTTAACTTTATAAGGTTATGCTTCATTTCAAGTGAGCCTAATTAAGTAACAATATTTTTAATGACAATCATTGACAAATTATTTACCAAATCAATCTGCAAAGGTTATGACAAGGAAAATGAGAGAGTTGTTTTAACTTTTTTCTTTTAAATAGGGCATAATCTCAAATCACTTTTGCTTGTGAAGTGTAGGAATGAGCATAATAGTCTATTAGCTCTTTGTTTTTATACTGAAAATTACTCATTTTTTGAAAGACAGTTTAGATGAGAGATTCTATTTAGAGCTTTTTACTATAAAATAGTAAAAGATGCCTATTCAAAAAAACTTCTGAGACATTAAATATCTTTCTAAATTCCTTTGTTGTGTATTGTAAAGTTCTCTCTCTTTTTTTTTGCTTATTTTGGTAAATGATTTTCAGCATGTTTAGAAAAATGTGACTTAGTGACATTCAAAATAAGCTGTTACTAGGAAGCTAGGAGTAAAATGATACAAACTATTACTTATCCTTTTAGCTATCCCTATAGTTGTGTAAAGACTTATTACTAGCTTTTAAATATATATATTTTAAATCTTCGACTTGTGTTTAATGAATATACAAATATATGTAAGGATTGGATAGTTTTATTTATGTCTGTTTAGTTATATTAAATGACTTTGAAATTTCCACTGATATTTCATAGCATGAAGAACCTTTCTGAGTATAATATTTGCTCAGGATTATAGATATATCCAGATTCTTTTGGTTTCAGTGATACTACATAATCACTTCAGGGTCCTCTTTTGTTGTTTGTTTTTTCTGTTTGTTTTCTCCTATCACCCTGTTCACTCTTCAATGTCTTTGAAAATTTCAATAGCTTTTACACACTGAGTAGTGTAACGAGGCGAGGATGATGGGAGGCATTAACACTGTGTGTGGAATAGAGCATCAAGAAACAATGATAAAACTCACTAAAGTTGCTCTGTTATTTATTAACCATGTGCCTACAATTCAATCATACCCCCCCCCCAAAAAAAAATTGTTGGTCATTTAAACTTGGTGTTATTACTCTTGGGATAAATGTATGCATCAATTGATATATATATATACACATATATATATACATATATATAGTGTGTGTGTGTGTGTGTGTGTGTATATATATATACACACACACACATACTCTGGAAATAGATTTATGTGTGTGTGTGTTCACATATATGTATATATAAGCTTCAGATTAACACAACTCATTATATGTCCTTTAATAAGCATTGACATTGTATAATGCATTCTAAATGGAATTAATTTGGGGAAAGCTCAGCTTCTTGAACCCAGTGACTCATCTGTGCATATATTTCTCATAATAGTTAGGGATTGCTGGAACAATCAGAATGGTCCCACCCAGCTATATCCAATGAGTACTAAAGGACCTGGCTTTTTAGGGTATGTAACAGATTCAATTGTAACAGATTGCACACCATGTAACAGATTGCACACCATGCAATCACCAAGAGTGTCAATTCAATCTTTTAATGGCCATCTTCTAATGTCAAGACCATCTCCATCCCTATAGCCTCACTACTATTTCTTTATGTTAAGCCAATCCAATATATATTTTTAAATTACCTTACTTCATTAAAATATTCCTTTCCACTCCTTGAATAATACTTGGCTGCCTTTCATCCCTTATCGTGTAAGAATGATTTTTCTGTAATTCAAACAGCATTATTCAACTTGTCATTATCCTCAAAATAAACTCAAAATTCCTCTATATAGCATAGAGATTTCAAAATTAACGTGGCCATCTCACCCTTTCATCTCTTCACTTACCAATTCTACAGACTCAAGCCAAATGGAACTATACTCAACTATTCAAGCATTTAATTCTTTTTTTAATCATACTCACTTTATTTCAAACATTGTCTTCCATTCTTTCTTTCATCTGCCTAACATCTATTTATACTGAAGCTTTCATCATACACATTACCTCCTTCAAACTCATTTGTCAACTCTTAAGACCAATTATGTTCTTTTCCTTTTTCACCCTTCCTAATACCCTGTACTCCTTTCACCATCTCTAGTGCAGGCTTCCTGCTAGAAGGATCTTTAATTGCTATGCCTACTTTTGTTCACAAGAAAGGACAATATAATGAGCCAATGTTTTGATTAACTTTCTTTTACATAATCACACTGAAATTTGAAACAATAATCATTCATTATTTTTCATAATTCTGTGTATCTTTTTGGCACTTCTTCTGCTAATTTGACCTGCACTTATTTATGCACAACCTGGGTACAGGGTTTATCTTGGAAAGCAAGAGGGCAGGAGGGCAGGAACTCTCTTTCCATGTATTTCTGATCAGGTTTCTTTCCAACAAAAGTGTAAGTACAAGCTGAAGGCCTAGCCTTGGGAGTTGCATAATATGATTTCTATTGGTTAAGACAAGTCACAAGCCCAACTCATTATAAAGGATGTGGAAATATACTTTTCAACTCGATGAGAAAAACAGAATAGCTGGTGGAAACAGGTGTGCAAACTAGGATAAGGGGAATCTGTGGCTATATTTATGCCCATACCTTCCAATTCACTTTAACCTCTTTATTAATATATAATGGGTTAGATGTTAATATGTCTAGGCTTATGTTGAGCAAAGCTCTAGGCATGCCATATCAGTCAGTAAATCTAGTTTTCTTTCTTTCCTACCAAGGATAACACTTAGTGTTAAAATCTACATCGCGACCCAAACATAGACTCCTGATTTTCTTCTTTAATGATGCATTTTCTTTCAGTTTCACAAAGATGACTAGGTGAACAGTATTGATTTGTATTCCTTTTCCATAGTGTTGACTTATTGCTGGACAGCCAGAGAATAAATTTCCTATTTCCAATTGCATCCAGGTGAGCTTATGGTATTTAAATTTTGTCAAAGAAATTAAGGCATAAGAAATACATGTTCCTTCTAAGCCTGGACCATAAAAAAACTCCTTGGAATTTCCTGTTATTTCATCTCTCATCTGTGGCAGATGAGACCCTAAAAGATATTTGTCTGAATGGATGTTATCGTGTATCCATAAATAGCACAACAGCGCAAAATCTTCCCAATGAATCATTCCTACTGCCAAATAAAGTCATAAACATGTGAAAAAAAACTTATTTTTTTATGGAGAAAATGAAATTGCTGGGGTTATCTGTTATTTCAGCTAATATTTAGTTTAACTGATATAAAGGTCTCCACTCTCTTCAAATAGTATAATATTAGTTAAATGTGTTCCAGACAAATATAGTGATCGGGTCAGGTGTGTTTTAATCATGTGTTCGGCAAATATAGTGTGGAACAATATAAATAATAGGCAAAAGTAATACCGCAGTGGGATATTGAGGACTAACACTATTCTCAGCTCAATCACATCAAAGATTTTTATATATGTAATACACACATCAGTATAAGTATGGAAGACAAATCTGTCTAGCAATTTCTTAGTTGGAAAGAGAAGACCCACACCTAAGTAACTGCACTGCAATCACAGTGGAATTCCACTCAATGCCCTTGGCTCAAGTGGGTTAGGGGTGATTAATTATACGGTGGGATATAGAGAATTTGGGGGCTGGTGCTTCTGTAATGTATAGTTATCTCTAAATTATTATGCTTGCCAGAAAGTAGGCGATCACTTAACAAGTAGCTAAAACAGTCTCTAGCATTGTTGATAAAGCCATCAACAATATAGAAACAATACCTCTTATTTTCGGTAGAGAAAACTGAAGCAGAGCGATGTAATATATAATATAATTAATAATGAAAAAAATGAAATACATATTTGAGCATGAAATATTTTAATGGATAAATATTAGGTGCTATGCGGTTAAAATATTAACAAAGCATGAAGCCATATCAATTCAGACAGTATGCTAATGTAACGGACATTGCTATGCTGAGCTCCTAAATGAAAACAGCTATGTCAATGAAAGAAATAGTCACGTTTAGCTAAGCTTAAAATAGCCACAACAGCCAAGAAATGAAATATTTTATAACACTGATGAAATTATCTATAGTGATGATCTAACAATCACTCCCTAAAATGGAATCTTCAATCAAAGTAAAACAACATTGAAACTTACTCTTTTTTCTTTCTACTGGACTTAAAATTTTGAGTTAGATTCCTGAAGGACATATGCAATTTCTGTCAAATCCCTGCATGACTTTTAAAACTGAACAACTACACGTCCTTTTGTAAAAATCAGAAAACAAGAAAGAAAAGTTGAACAAAGAAAATGCTTCAGCAGTTTAATAGAGGAAATCAAGTCTGGACAGAAAATGTTCCTGAGAGATAAATAGCATTAAGTTAATAACTATACAAACTATTTTCAACATATATTTAGTAGTCATTATTTTCCCAATTTTCTACAACAAATATGTACGCTATAATTAAGAGTATATGATGAGAAGCATTTCAGAAAAAAGAGAATAAAGATAATTGATTAACTTCTTGGTAAGTTTGGTTCTACTTAATGATATTTTGCTGTAGGCCATTTGGTCAGGATGATACACATCACCTGTGAGAATTATTTGAATGATTAACCTATTGAATATATTGTGTTTTGAAATTTGGACTATATCTTGAAAATATTGATGTGGTCTTTTCTCATAAAAATATTATAGGATATTTAATGACAGAATTTAAAACATTGAAATCATAGGATAGAAAGTTAAACTGTAATGATATGCAAAATTATGACAAAAAATCCTATGTGTTAAAGCATTTATTGAATAATTCTGACTATTCTGTAATGGAAACTGTTTTGAACTGGAGTCATTAGGAGAGCCTTACTAATAAGATAGTGCTTGAATTAACATGTGAACACTAGATAGGAAATGCTTAGGGACACTTGTGAAGGTCAGATTTCAATTGGTGAAATCAGCCCACTATTATTCTCATATCTAGTTGGCAAACAAATAATTGGGCAAAAATTTGATAGTATCTTTTAAAAATCTTAAAAGTTTTCATGTCCATTAACTAGGAATCAAGTTCTCTGAAATGAATTTAGGAAGATAAAACAGCACTAATTAAAGTTTTGGAGAAGTAATTTCTAGTTGTGATTTTGCTAATAAATATGTGATTTTAAAAGATTTTTTAGCATCTTTTAGCCTCATTTCCCTCAAGAGAAAAACGAATTCATCAGACATATAAGATGAAAGGAACTTTTGAGGACTTATGGGAGGTACCATATAAATAATTAATTAAGATAGAATATCCATTGTGGATTAGAACTAGAATATTGTTGCAGCCACGGGACTATTACCTTTTAAAAATAGGCATCAATGAAATTTACAATCTATAATTATGAAAATCAGATATCATATATATATGGCTAACAGTATAACCTTGGAATCTCTAGGAAGTATGTTTTAAATTTATTTTCATTAGTTTTCAAAGTTAACCTCAGAAGTAAGTATTTCAGAATAATATGAAAAATACATGCTTCCAATTATGGATAAATTTCATGATGAGGCAAGGTCAAGTTCAAGTTGTTTTTACTTCCTCTTTGTCAATCAACTTGCATTTAAATTTATTAGTGTATTTCTGAAGTCTCAGTAAATTAGCCCTAATATTGTGTCTACAATAAAATAGAAATCAACATAAAAAAGAATTGACCGTATGGAGAACACTGGACACTTTGATGAAATAAACTCTAGGTAGGGTTCTTTCACATACTGGACCACCTGCTTCCACCCTTGATATTTCTTTCTATCCACTGCTCAGTCTACTTAGATTCATCTCCCTTACATAAAGCCCTTTCTGATTTATACTATAGGTTCTTGTTGCCATAATGTCCTCAAATTAGGGAAGCTGGGCAATGCAAATTTATTTTTAATAACTTGTCTGTCAAACTGAATTATAAGAAGTCAAAAGAAAAATTGTTTTTTCCCTATCCCTTTCTCCTCAGATGGTTGGGAAATCTAATTTAAGTAACATTAGTCTTTTACAAATTTCATTGTGAGATGTATCCTGATTGTTGGTTATCAACTTAACATCCGTCTGTGCCCTTCCACTCCCCCGCCATACATCAGAAAGGAGAAGCATGGGGACTCTGTTTCACAGCATTCCTTGAAAGCCCAGTTCTGGGTTAGATAATGAGAGGTATTCACAAGTGATTTGGAAAGTGGAAGAGAGGAAACCATCAACATCTGGAAGCCATTGGAAGGCTGCAGTTTGGAGGTTTTCAGAAACTTCTCACCATATATTGGTGAAAATTTTTTCTTATTTTTAAATGTTAACCAATTTAATAGCTAATAGCTGATTTTTAATTTATTTTATATAAGGTGGAATATGTCTATACAATATTTTTAACTTATTTGATTCTGAAATGGAACTTTTTATATATTTATTCTTGAGTAATATTTATCATTTGCAAATATCCTGCAAATGTTCTTTGACCATTTAAATTGTCCTTAACTATTTTCCTATTTTTTCTGAAAATTTGCATTTATTAATATATATCTCACCTCAGTTCAGCTCTTGATAAAACTAGAGCAGTTAGCATGGTAGTAGATTTAGTACATTGCACTTATAGAAAAGTATAAAACCTGAAGACTCCACTTTTGGGAGGTGCTAGACGAGGCAGGGGGCGTTCTGGAGGGTGCCAGGAGATCATTTGGATGAATTTAAGGGTAGTGCGGGGTATTTCACCAATGAAAGCCTAGCTCAGTCCTAGGGGCACTATCAATGGGTGGGAACGAATCCCTTGGAGCGGTTTTTCATCTATGACAATAAGTTTGGGAAAAGGCTAGCCAAAGCCACAGGCATTCTTGGGGATTACTAGGAGATTGTATCCATATACTTTGCAGTTCAGATTGGGTCTGTGGACCCCTCTCTTTAACCCCTGAGTCCTTGAAAGAGCTGCTCTAGGGGTGAATTTAGAAATCCAAAACAGCAACTGGAGAAAGTCCAGGTAGCAGTTCTCTCACCACTGTTCCACCCATCTATAGTTGGACAAGATTGGTCCTCATTTGCTTGGCACATTTATCTGTCCATGCTCTCGCCATTTCCAGGGAGAATGTGTCCTGCTTTCCATCACCTGGATCCATCATCTTCCAACAATTCTCCAAAAGGCTTGATCTGATGGAAAATTTTCTTTTTTTTTAAATCAGGGTTAAAAAAAATTAACTATAAATAGGTTTCTACATCTCAAGATATTTTAGGTGTGCAGTTTGTTATCCTCATCCAAAATCAAGCATTCCAAGTTTCAATAATATAAGATTCTAGGACTTTAATACTGCTGACTAAATTTTTGAAATTAGTTTTTAAATATATATATATATATATATATATGTATACCAAATTTACTGTGTTTGTAAATTGACAGTTCATAATTGAACCCCTTTTCCAGGGAACATCTAAAAAAAATGTTGAACAGTAAGAGATACCTTGCTCAATTTTCTAGGTATTTGCAGTAATGTATTCCAACACAAAACATCATATCACCTAGTAGAATATAAGTGGGTTAAGTTATCCCTTTCAATCTAGTTTTAAAGCCATTATCCTAATATCATTGATGAAACCAGATAAGGTATACCCATGAACAGTTTGCTGTTCAGTTAATAGTACTGCCAATTTCACTGTTCATAGTTCAAAGTTATTTCTCTGTAAGCAGAACTTTTATTAATTGAATTTAATAAGCCATCCCACATACACACACTTGCATATAAGATGATAATTCCAAGTGGATTCCACTTTGACAAGGCCCATTGCGCTCTACTCTATAAAGAACTGTGGCACAACAGAGCTACCATGTGAGCGGTCCTTTAAACTAAGTGAGCAGCAATATTGTTCTGATACATCTATGAAAACATTCGCTTCCTGATGAATGTCTTAAATATTAAATTACTTGGGTTTTGATTAATTCAAAAGTGTTATTAAAACATACCTAAACTCCTTATTAAATCCAATCAAGACTGATTCAGAAAGACTGAGAAGGTAAACATAATTACAATCAATGCACTACCAAGAATATCAACTTAAAATGTTTGGCATAGTTAATTTATACTTTTTTTTTGCATAGGCAGGCACCGGGAATTGAACCCAGGTCTCCGAGAAAGCAGGCAAAACTGCCACTGCGCCACCATCACCCGCCCTGTTATCTTTTAATATGAGTAATAAACCCTTCTACTATTTCCTATTGCACATGAAGAAAAATTAACTTTGATAATCTTTTAAAATGTATTTTTCTTAATATAAAGGAATTATGCAGGCTACATTTAATTTCACATTCTAATGTCTTTGCTCAAGGGAGGAATGTTAACATAAGGAGTTATACTTCTAATATATTTCCAGTATAAATAGTTTAAAAACATAAAATGAAAAATATGTAATTTAAATAAATTAGTATAACCTGAACCATCAGCAGCCCCTGATGTAGTTCCAGCAATGCAAACAATTCAGCAAAGTAAAGAAGACTTGTACTCAGTGATTTATCATACAAATGTTTTTTTCTCAATCCCAAACTCAGAAAGGAGCAAATCACAGTTTACTTTCATATGGGAAGGATCCCAATTTCCATCTATTCTATATACTATCATATGGGAAGAGTCCCAATTTCCATCTATTCTATTGCCACAAGATTATGTAAATTCACCAGCCTACTATCATAATTGGGTTAAAAGGCATTTCAATTTGATGCAGTTTCTGAGTGTGATAATATACTACATTGCAGGTATCATGATAATATCAGAGGCTGAAAAATAAGCCAAGACTGAGGAAAATACAGTGGTAATACATATGACTACAGAGGCTAGTTGATAAATGACCCACCCACCCAAATGATGAACTTATTCATAATAACCTGGGCAGGAGCCCCCATACCCACCCCATGATATTCTACACTCAACTAAAAATAAACTACTGCTATTGCTTTCCCCAAGTTCTAATCAGTTAGCAACATTCCAGGTTGTTTGAGTTTGGGAGGCAGCACACTTCATGTCTGGTAATATTGCTAACTCCTGTCCATAAACTCCTCAAAAGAAAGCTGCATTTGAATGAGGACTTGACCAACAGCAAGCTATGTCTGAATAATCAATCAGTGCCTTTGGGCTGTTAAAATGCACTCTCAGATATAATTTTGGATGTATCTGCAACTCATATTTATGCAGACTAGAGCTTATGACAAAAGTTTGTGAGTGCTACCTAGCAGCAGTCACAAGGATTATGAACCAGAAAATTCCCAGATGTGGTGGTAGAGTATGCACCATTTGAGAGATATCTGTTGGCTTGCTATTTGGGCCTTTATTGAAATTCCATTCATGACTGAAGGATACAAAATATTCTTGAAACTTGAAATGCCCAGAATGTCTTGGGTAATGTCAGAGAAACACTCTAATAAGAGGGCAGTATCCAGAGTTCCCTAATAAAGTGGAAAAGGTTTGAACAGGTATGTGCTACTGGAGGAATGCCAGGCAGTAGTAGCCTTGCATTAATGAACAAGCAGCCTCTTCTAGGGCTCACTTTGGAACCACCTGAGGAGCTGCTGCCACATTCAATTGCTGCATGCATGATATTCTATGTACAGCTTTTGACTGACTAACAAAGAGCTCTTGGTTTACAGGTGGCAGTTCCAAGGTGAATGGAAGCATCCTATTTCTAAGAATGTCACACTAAGATCAATCGATGGGAAAACTCAAGTTGAAGAAGATAAGAACAAATCAGCTGAATGGGCTAAATAATGTGTTTTTTTCCTTGCAGTGATGGAAAAATAAAATAGCAATAAGAGTCCTAGATTAGTCATATAGTCAACAAGATGAACAGTGGAAAACCGGGACACTAAAACGATGCCTGTTTGAGGCATGTCCCTATGGATATCACCGTTGGTGTACTAAGTGCAGATTGATGCCAAACAGGAAGAAAATCCCTTTAAGATTGGAAGATGATTAGAATCATCAATTAGACATCCTCATCTCTCACTTGAGGTGGTCAATTAGGAAATAAGAGGACATGTGGGAGATTCAGCAATGGTCTGATTGTCAATGTATCCCTCCTGTATCCTCTGAGGCAGAGAATGCCGAGCAGTGTCCCATCCGCTGCAAGAACAGCAGAGAACTCAGATGTCTATGGGGCAAATTCACCAGGTTGAAGGCTTTGCACATTACTGATAAGTAGACTACAATGGGCTAATACCTGTAGACACAGAAGGCTATAAACAGGTCCTAAAGGAATAGACACAAAGTAAATACAAGTGCTGAAAACACTATAAAAAACTAGGACAGAATAAATATGTCAACTTGTACCAATGTAATATATTTCTTCAGATCAAGGAATACACTTTAAAAACCACAGTGTACAACAATAGGCAAAGAGATGTCACATCAAGTGGACATACCATGTTGCATATGTTATTTAATAGAACATTTGAATGGAAATTAGAAAATTTGTTGTCTAAAATTGGAGGTAATGAAGGAATAAAGAGCTGGCTTACACACCTTCATCAACATGTGAGGTATTTGGGGAAGAGGTAATGGGAGAAGGTACTTGTGTAACTGCAATTCCTCTCCATATCATCTCAAATTTCTTTTTCCTGCATGATGCAGTGGTCCTGGTGCGGAGCTGAACTCCACCTGCCAGAGCAGGGATGATTTCTAAGCAAAACACTGCAACTGGACCTTTTAACCTTCATGCCAGAATTCCTAAGGGCCTGGTGGGTTGGTTTCCACCTTCATCTCATCTGTAAAAATTTGGATTGTCAGTGAATGCAGCTGTATTGCCTAGTGGGTCAAGATGATCCACTAATTCTGTACCTTGTGTAGTACTACCTTATTTAAGTAGAAATGGACTGGGGGTCGGGGGCTCCCCAGTAGCTGCTATTGCTGTCAGCTGTCTGGGCCTGCCCAGTGGCTGAACATAACATCCCTTTCAAAGGTGGAAATGTTTGGATTATAATAAATGGTGAATGATAAGGAAGAATAACAGTAGATGCTGGGAAAGGAATGAATAAATGGTTTTGCAATGAGGGAAATCCAATATTACATTTCTTGCTCTGGAAAGGGGCTCTGAGCAAGAAAATGATACTGTCTATTAGCACAATTATACCACATGCCTGAAAGAACGAAGTTATATGTTAACCCAGTCCACGCCTGCTTTCAGAGCCTGATAAGCTCAAATGAAAGTCTCTAAACCTGAATGGAATTGCTTTGGGAGATAGTTTCATCAGATAATTTGATGATAAACTATATCAATTGCTGTTTACCAAGGGGAACTCTAGGAATGTGTCATTATGTTTTGGCTCTTTTTAATAAGCTACATCAACTACAAAGGATGATATGAGAAGAAATTTCTAGGATCTATTTCCCACTGGGCCTTCAGAGCATGCAGCATAAAATCCCTGAGAAACTGCTAAGTGTGTAACCATAAACCTTCATCATCTAATCCTAAGATCTCTGGGTATGATGGACAGGACACAGCAGCCTCATAGCCAGCAGGCCACAGTGTCCTGTGCACATAACAACCTTGTTCTGTGGGCGAACGCTATTACAATAGGGAAAGACAACGAGTTTCTGATGGGAATAAAGCACTTAAGCTTCACATAAGGGATCGAAATTCTCCTAGGGAATGGCCCCACTCTGAGGTGACAATGGCAATGCAAGGCCTTATGGCGTTTTCAGACTGAATTACATCTAAGTGTGACTACCATCCATCTAACCTAAGTATGGGGGACTCAGAACTGTGAAGTGAAAGCTTGAATCCTAACTGCATGCAGGCCCTTAGTACACAATGGCAATGTGTGTAAAGCATTGAGCCACGTTGGCCTCAAGACAGAATAAGGATTTAGGGAAGATAAACAGTGCCAGTTCATGGGACAAGCTGAGTTTCCTTTTGATGAGAAGTGGCATTCAGAGGGGAAAATATTTATTTATTAGGGTAAGCATAGTAGAGAGAATTTTCTCACAGGAGGTAAACAAGGAATGAGAATCAGCCTGGAAAGATTATGAAGCTTTAGTGAAGTTGATGGTTCAGACTTAACAAATATTGATGGATAATGCTAGGACCAAAGAGTCAGTGGCCCTTTTCCATTCTAGCAGCTGATGCTGAAAGGGAACACTTACTGGAATCTATGACCCTAAAACTTGTCGAGGTTCTCTGGGGGGGGGCACTTATAATGTACATCAGTGCATTACCACTGCCCCCACCGCATGCATAGATCAAAATAAGACATATCCTGAAGAGCAGTTAGCAGAGGTAGGAACTATTCTGATAACACCCAATTTCTCTCCATCTGTAACATTACACAACACAAAACCAATCTCAGTACCATCCTGTGAAGTAAACAGGGTCAGTGATTTGTCACCATATGATTTGGGAACAATTGTAATGCCACCTGTCCATAAAAATATCTGAGCTATGGGAAAAGACCATTTCTGTTGGAAAGGCAAATCAAATATCAATTCTTACTGACTCATCATCTAATGAAACTGAAATGGACCATGACCATATTTCAATATCATGTAACCCTGGCAGTGTTGCTAAGAGTCAATTACATATGCAAATCAGTCATATGATAATACTGATATTGATGATTATATGTACTGGGAGACTGAATTAAAGCCTCATTAATACTTGTTAACAAGGGTAAGTGACTGGCCTGAGAAAGAAATGGATTTAGCTAACTATCAACTAGTTAATATATTTAACAGTTAGGTACAGGTTTACACACAAAGGCGATCAAAGGGGCAGTGAGTAATCAAATTAGTCCAAAAATATGAAGATATATGTAATAGCTTTATATGATGGAATAGTTGTTTCTTTAATTTTATCGTTGTACACAGAGTCTTTTCATGCTGATGCTATTGCTGTATCTGTTATATAAATGCTATACGTAATATAAACACTCATGAATATATGATCATTTTTCTGTGAAAGACTAGGCCAGGGTCTTGCAGGGTAGACTGCTAAAGAAGGAATTAACTCAGTGGGCCTGGGTTGCCCAAAACTAACACATTCTCAAAGTAAGGAGTAAGGGCAGATTTCAGGACAGGTTTTTGGCTGGTTCCTGGGAAATGAGCTCAGTGACCCTGAAATATTCTGTAGGATAAGACTGTTTTTGCATGCCTGAGAAACTGGGCCACACAAACCTAGTCTGATCAGATCATTTATGCTAACACTGGGATTTGTAGAGAATGTCTATTTTTGCTCTGGGAGGGGCTGGAAACTGAGTAGGGGATGTCAGGCATGCAGGCACTGTTGCTTACCTGACTGACCTCCAATAAGAAAAAATTCTGGACACTAAGACTCTGATGACCATCCCTCGCTGTCACATACCCTTTGGAGACTTCATTGTGTCCTGGTGCAGTTTCATTGGGAAGGGATACTTGGAAGCTAGCTCCTGGTTTCCTCTGTACTTCACCCCATAGACCTTTCCATTTTGCCTGTTTTAATTAGTATCTTTTGTCTGTAACAAAATGCAACCATGAGTATAATATCTTTTCTGAGTCCAGTGAGCTTCTAGTGAATCATGCAGCCTCTTAGTCTGATTGGGGGTATCTCTGACTCACAGTTCCTCTCTGGCAGTCTCTGATGAATGGCAAAACAATGTCAAAAGCTCTCATATTTTCAAAGCAGAATATATGACAAGTATTTTACCATCCTTGTAAATTTTTAGAATGTAATATCTAAACTAGATTTCCCATTAATCTTGAATTGAAACAAAACAAGGCTAAAAAGCAAATCCTATAGAAAAATTTTAATAAGTCAAGATAAATATGCTGATAGCATAAAGATAAAAATTCAGAAAATGTCAAAATGTGATTAGCACCTTTTTCTATAAAATTTAGGTGTAGATTATTTTGAAAGAAAAAACAGTGCCAAATTTAATCAAATATTTTCTAAGGCCATAATGTAGCTCCTCATTAATCGTTGTCAAACAGTTGAAGAGTTGTTTAGCGTCATTTATTGCTAACATAATGTTTTATTGTTGATAAAACATAAATTGCTAATATAATTTATTGTTTATCTTACAAAATAATACTATATAAGATTGAATGCATACTATATGCCAGGTCTGGCTAAATCCTTTACAATCTTTTAGTATTTTGATCTATTCACTGTTCTACATTTTTAGTTGAAGCAAATGAATAAGCAAGAAACAGAGGCTTTCTATGATTAAAAAGTCCTACAAAGTCCACATCACAAGTAATTCATAAAACTGGGTCTCTAATCTGAATTAAATGAAAAAAATATATGCTTATAAACACTGTACCTTGTTTGAGTATCTGTCATGGTGGAAGGGAGAAGGAGCATGCATAGTATCTCTCAGGCAACTAAGATGCTTAATAATCAAAATTGTCTCCCACATAATTCCTTTGGAAATGTAACAATATAGGATCTATTAAAATATGTTCACCTTTTTAATTTGGCACTGACTTTATACACTTAATTTTAGAAGAAAATAGATATTGATTACTGAAAGATTACTGAAAGATATTTGGCATTTCAGTTCTTACCCACTAGTCAGCTCCATAGTAAAGTGTGTCTTTCAACTTATTTAAATAAGAATATTTATTCTATTTAAAATACACATACAATGAGATGTGGATTTAGAAACTTTTCAAGTGTGGACCTAGCATTTATTTATTTGGATACAGTTAAGTTTTAGGCACAGGAAATGTAATGGTGAAATAAAAATGGTACCTTCTTGATAATAGAGTTTTTGGTGAAGCTCAATGTTCACTTATGTGGAGGAATCATCAGGATGAAAATCCCAATGGCAAGAGGGAGCATGAAATATTTAAGGAATTGAAGAGAAAAAATGGGAAAAGGCAGTTGATCTGGAATGTAAAAGACATGGAGAATTTCAGTATTTAATGAAACACCCACGTATTTAAATGATGAAAGAGCCACATCCTTTTCATCCAATGCTATTGGCCTTTATACTCAGAGCCAGAATATATTAGTAAAGTGCTTTAAATAGTGCAATGGTTAAGTTAATGTATTAACTTGGCTAGGTTATGGTGCCCATTATTTGGTTATGCAAGCACTGGCATTATTGTTACTCTAAGGATATTTTGTAGATTTCAATCTATGGTCATTTGATTCCATCTATGGCTGATTGCATCTACAATCAACAAAGAAGATTGTCTTCAGCAATAAGAGAATTCTCATCCAATCAGTTGAAGGCCTTAAAGGAAGAATGGATGCTTTCATCATTCAGAAGGAAGACATTTTATCTCTACTTCTGCCAGCCAGCTTCTCCTGGGGAATTCACAAAAAATTCATAGGAGATACCAGCTTTTGGCCTGCCCTATAGAATTAGGACTTGCCAATCTCCACGGTTGCAGGAGCCAATTCCTATAATGAATATCAAAATACTTACATTATATATGTATATATGTTGGTTTTGTTTCTCTAGAGATCTCTAACACAAATGGTAAGGATGTTATTGTTAGTTGCATCCAGTCATCATTAATTCAAATAGATATTGCCTACAACTTCCATGAATATGTGTTTGTTTCTAGAAATACAGATATTTCTAGGTATAGGCCAGATGTTATCATCCTAGCATTATCATAAAGTTTACAGATGAACACACCACTGAGAGATCTAACCTGGTAGGATGATCCAGGTCAACACCAAGGCTAAGCAGCCAACACACACTCGGGACCTCCTTAAAGGTGCTTCTTCCCAAGGAGAAGTTGGTTACTGAGGAATGCTTCAAATAATGTTTCCCAGAGGACTGCATATGCAGATTAGAAATCCAGTAGTTATTTAACACGTCCCTATGCCCTCTTCAGTAGTGTTTTGCACCAGAAGTTCCTGTTTCTCTCAAAACAATGAAGTCATAAGACTTTTGAAAAATCAAACGTATATTTCAAGAAAATGTATGCAATGACTACCCCAAATCCTGTTTGACCAACGAATATAAGCTGACATAAGATGAAAACCCAAGGGGCTGTGTTTGTTTATAAATGTTATTGTTCTTTTTTTTCTTAGTGAGTAATAATAAAAATGTATTGCCAGGTAAATTGTAATTTCCACATTTTTTTCCATGACCCTTATTGTCACATCCCATTAATGAAGAAAATTGAAGAAGGAGGTAGAGAAAAGTGTCAAATTCATATTTGAAGGCAGAGTTCTAGCTCTAAAGTTCGAATTAGCTCACAATTTTATAGTGTCTTTTTATGCAATTATAGCAGAACTGTCTTAACATACAATATCTAGACAGATGATGTCTCCATTTGTTAATTATAACTGCTATTTAAGGATTTCTTGAATATATGTCTTCAGATAATTACTTGAAGACACTGCCAAATTCAGAGCATAACTTAAATTTGGTTTTCTTAAATGGTACAAAGATAGCTTTATGGTTTGTCTCTTACTTTTAAATTCACAGGATGAAACAAGGTCCTTAAAGTGTTCTTCATGGAAATAATGGTTTTTTGAACAAGAGTCTTCTATGAATAAAGTGTGTTTTTCTCCACCCTCTTAACAATACTCGTCCTGAGGAATTATATGACACAATTCACCAGACACAGTGTAAAGTGTGAACAAAAATATTCTTGCATTTTAGCCAATATGCCTGAGTAATTCTTTGAATCTTTTTCATTTCTCCATTATTATAGATAAATTCCTTTGTAACTATATTCTATGCAAAAGTAATGAATGCCTGTACCTGATATGAATTATGAAAATCTGTTATTTTCTTCATGAAAAAAAAAGAAAGAAAAGCACAATGGAATCCTGTTACAATAACCAACCTGAGCAGTCTAGATGAATCATTGCTTTTGAATGATCACTACATGTCAAAACCCATCCCAATGCTTATTTTTTTTAATTCAGGTATTGTCCTAAAAAGAAAACTGTCATCTTGCAAGGATTGTATATTATATTTAGAATCTGCACTTGATAGACAAATTATTATGAGCTCTAAGTAGGAATCTCAACACTTGTAACAGCCAAGTAACTCTCAAAAACTTTAACATTCCTTAGTGCAGAAATATTCCATGATTATTTCTATTTTATAGCTAAGATAATTAGCCAGTGATCACTATGATGTCGAAGGCAACATTTGAGAAGAAAGAGCCAGCACTTGGTTTTAGTTTGATTGGTTTGATTCTATTATGCAGCCCAGAAAAGCCATATTTCAATCCTGATCCAATCTTGTGGGGGCAGCCATTTCTTTTAATCCTGATGCAATATCATAGGTGGAAATTTGATTAGATTATCTTTGCAAAGATGTGATGTATACAATTGTGGGGGTGACTTATGAGTAGATAAAGATGTGACACAACCCATTCTGAGTGGGTCTTGATGAGTTTACTGGAATCCTTTAAAAAAGGAAACATTTCGGAGAGAGCCAAAGCCAACAGAGAAAGAGCTGAAAATTTTCAGAGCAGAGCTGACAAGCAAAAAACAGAGACACAGATGTTTGGAGACACTTGGAGCCCAGTAGATGTCTCCATAGACGTTAAGCAAACAAGAACCTGGAGCGAGCCAAAGGAATTAAAGTCAGCCTGGGAGAAGCCAAGTGAGGAAACCCCCCCCCCCCAGAAACAGAAGCTGAAAGCCACAGAGCCTAGGAACAAGGGACCAGCAGATGCCAGCCACATGAACTCCCAGGTGACAGAGCTTTTCCAGACCCATCAGCTCTCCTTGAATTAAGGTATCTGTCCCTGGATGCCTTAGTTTGGACATTTTCATAAGCTTAGAACTATAAACTTGTAACCTATTAAATTCCCTTTTTAAAAACCATCCTGAAAAAAAACAAACAAACATAAGAAAAACCATTCTCATTCTGCTCTATCACATTCTGGCAGCTTGCAAACCAACACCCTGAGTAACAATCAAATCACCCATTAGCAAATTACTTATTTTTAAAAAGTATATGTGCAAGGGTAATGTCTACCCCAACTATGCAGAATTATGTGCATTTATAAGGGAAGATATTAAAAGAAAAAATAAAAGATTTCTTCTAAAGGAATCTTTTCAGAATAAATGTAAAGTTGACTCAGTTGAACAAGCCACATCTCTTCAGGAAGGAGGACCAAGAAAGCAAATGGGAAGAGGGACAGCAGACCCTTCCACAGGACTCGTACACAAGGGGAGCAGGGTTGATGTTCTTTCCTCTATAACTCAACCAGGAAGCATGGAAAGAAGACAATAAACATTAACCCTATACTGAGAAGGATAAATAGATGGCTATGATCATACAGTAGGTATGCGGAAGAGCTTACATCAAATTAAAAACTTCCCGTACCATAACGTGATCAGAAAAATTAATATGTTATTACTATCAAATAATGCAAGGCAATAAAGGACTTCATAGTAGGTCAAAATAATATTTATTTTATATATATGTCATTATATATGTAATTAAAAGAGCCATAATTGAAGTTAAGTATACTAATTAAATTATTCTGTCTTTCCATTTTCATGCCAAAGTCCTTTTAACTAAAATAATTAAAAAAAAATTGATGAGGTCCTATTTATCTATTTTTTCTTTTGTTGTTTGAACTTTGGGTGCAAAGCCTGAAAAACCATTACCTAAAACAAGATCTCAAAGATGCTTCCCTACATTTTCTTCTAGGAATTTTATATACTGGTTATTATATTTAGGTCTTTGATAAAATTTTGAGTTAATTTTGTATAGGGTGTGATATAGGGGTAGTCCTTCATATTTTGATATATGGATATCCAGTTTTCCCAGCACCATTTGTTGAAGAGACTATTCTTTTCCATTTGTTTTGTCTTGGCAGCCTTGTCAACTCAGTCAGCCATAGATATGAGAATCTATTTCTGATCGCTTAATTTAATTCCTTTAGTTTATATACCTACTTTGTGTGATAGCACTTGTTTTGCATTATGTGCACAGCTAACAATCCCAAAGTAAAGGACACACCTTCTCAATAGTTCCAGTGAAAAATCCCTAGAGTTACTCTCATGTAATGCACTTGAATTACACATTCATTGTTGATCTAAGGAGCTGAGGACCTATTCACTGGTAAGGAGAAAACATGTGGCTATCCACAGACTGTGGAAGGGATTGGAGGCTGCTTGGCCACTCCAGAACCATATGGCCCAATTATGGGACTGTGAGTTGTCCAAAGTAAATTTAGGATGTTATTTCCATGGATTGTGGTTGTTGAACAAGCAGAAATAACATGTGCATAGCAATTGCTTGATGGTATGTGAGATGTGAGCAAGTTACTGCTTCTATGACCCTCAGTTTCCATACATTTATAGTGAGGATACTAAGATTACCTATGTAGCAGGATAGTTAAGAGGACTGAATGTTTTCATGCTGACCCAAAATATCATAATAAAGTATTTTGTTGGTTTTACTATTATTATGTGTGCAATTTTAGCAAGTATGAATAACCTTTTATTTAACACGTACCTTCATTCTAGCCAGTGCAAGGAGATTTTTTTTACCTTAACCAATATAAGGATATAACTTCTAATGTACGTTGAGGACAGGTAGAAATGAAAGTCCATTTTAATCTCTGACCACCTCTCACATCCTGAATTTTGCTTTTATATAATTATCAAATTGAAGAGAATAAATTTTTATTTCATTTATGGCTTTGAAGATATCAACTGTTTTTACCATTACATGAATTGAGGATGCAATTTTAGATACTGGTTTGAAGAAATCAGGGATGGGAATAAACATTGTTATTCAATGGCCAACTCTAGTAAATGATGGAGACAATTCATAGCATGCAGATATATCATCAATGCAGAGAATTCTAAATGATTAAAATGAAGCCTAAAGAAAATCACATATAACAATATATCCATGGAAGATATTTTATCTTATGTCTTACATTGGTTTGTTAAAAGGAAAAAAAAAATAGGTTAGCTCAAAATGATGCAAGATTAGTTTGACAGGTTGAAGAAGACTTAAAATTGCCACTGCTTGAATTTGGGCCAATATGGTGATTTGCTCTGAGCAGCAGAATGGAGTAGAAGTGAGGTTGTGGGTATATGGATTCCAAGCATGGCTTTGTGCCCCCTTCTCCCAGACAACGTGCTTGGGGAAGGCTCTCACCAGCGCCGAGCGCATCCGCCAGAAATGTGTGTGGGGCCATTTTTTATGTCCCAGTAAATCTCAGCCGGTGTGTGAAATGACTTAACTGCAGTTAATACCGGTAGAAAGACGGCCCAGCTTAGGGCAGCTCGAAGTCCAACTCACAAAATCACAAGAAATAGTTATTTTTCATTAGCACCACCAAGTTATTGAAGTTTGCTATCAAAAGAGAACTGACACAAAAACTAATTCAAATTGTAAATTATGGATACTTTATGATAAACATTATTAATTATTGAGAACAAAAGAGGATCTTTTGCCATTTTATATTTGAAATATGCACACACACATGAATCTCTTTGTATAAAGGAATCTGTTCATTCATCATACAGTAAATAAAAAGCATATTTTTATATTATTCCTACTAATAACAGCTACATGTGTGACAAATAATCTCTCACTAGTTTCTCTTATCAGAACTAAATGGAAACCATGTAACTAAATGACTGTGTCTCACAGTAATTATTAACCCCTTTTTCCCCATTTATTTTTCTTTACCTATTAACTTACCAGAATCACTCAATTGTACTATAAATTGCTATGAATGTAAATATGTTCTCTTTACTGGTGGAATTTGCAGTTATTGACTCCTTATGGGTTAAAATATGGCCCCATCAAAGCTTTACAGCTGTCACCAAGCATAAATCAAGGCAAGAGGCTCAGTGCAGAAGTAATTGTACTAGATGCTTTTCATTGCTGAGATCAGAGAGAAACTTAGCCAATGCAGTAAAGGTATAAAATCAGGACTGTTTGAAGTCTTGTTAGCTGTGTCTCAATTTGTTCATGGTATGTTTTATTGAACCACTTCCAATTTTGGCCCAATCAGGAGGTCAGTTTTGATGTCAAAGGTTAAATTGATTTGAAATTATCTTATGCCTTCGAATGTAGAGTTGTGGAGATATTCTGGCAGGACAGGGAAGATGTAGTATCACTGAGAATGGAGCAGACTCTGTAATACATTACATTTTAAAATGTTTATGAAAATATTTGTTTTTTTAATTTAATTATTATGTTTCATTGCTTGAATCAGATAATGAACATAATTTGTACTATATTGTTATCTCAACACTTGAGATACAGGTATATGTTAAAAGTCAAAAAAATCTCAAGCTTCTAGCTCTTTGCAAAGCTGAGTAGAGCTAAACGAGACAGTATGTTTATAGTAGGCAAGAAGCCTATTAGGGCAATCCTCAAAGCATGAGAAGGAAAATTAGTGACGCTAAAGCAATGGGAACCATAAGGCAATAACTGCAATGCTCTCATCGCCACAAAGATCACGAGTTGGACAAGTTTAGTTATCATCAGACGCCCAGTACCTTTCGCTGTTTATAAGGAACACAATTTATTCTGAATAAAATATATTAAATTAATGGATGGCTGAAATGAGAAGCAATCTCTTCTATAAAATTAAAATTTGAAAAATACCACTATTGAAGTTTTTCTTTGTTTTTTTAATTCAATAGAAGAATCTTTTAAATAGAATATATTCCATTATTATTTTAATTCTAATTTTTAAAATTAAGTCTTATTATCCTTTGAAAATAAGAAGTTCTCATGAATACAACAAAAACATTATAGCCACATGTAAATCAATCCGAACAAAACAGAGATGTTTCTTCTGCAGTCTCATCGAAATTCAATTGTAATCAATGATTTAGGATTCTGAGAAACAGCCCATAGCAAGGGTGTGTCTATATTTAATCTATATATCCCTATCAATAATGATATTGATAACTATATCATCTATCTGTGTGAATATGGTATATATATATGTACATAAGTTTGTATATCTATATTTACATAGAAATATTTATTAATGTAAAGGAATAGAAGTTATCTGAAAATGACAGTAAAAATAATTCAATTTTTAGTATGTTTCCAATTTCCTAAAAGTTTCACTGTTGATATTGATTCAATAGTTTGTTAGGAATATTGTCACTTTCTTTAAAAGGATAATTTCATTTTTCAGCCTGTGACATGGTGTTTCTATAATTCAATTGAAAAAATTAAACATTTGGATTTGTAAAACCTGTGAATGTGAAAAATTACTAAATTAATATATTACATTACTAAAGATTAATGGAAAAATAAATGTATCAAGGTATCAGAAGCATTGACATAATACCTAGGACTTAAATGTCTATTCCAAATGTTTAATAGACTGTGTTACATTACATAATAAATTTGAAGAATAAGAACATTTCCAATTGTTCTTTTTTTTTGGCATGGGCAGGCACTGGGAATTGACCCCGGGTATCTCCCGCACGGCAGATGAGAACCCTGCCACTGAGCCACTGTCACCCCGCCCCTAACTGGTCTTTTAAAGCACCAAAATAACCAAGGTAAATATGCCAAGCAGGTGTGGTAATATTTTCTTGTTATTGTCAAACATTTATCCAAACTACTTTTAAAATTTCATGATTTGAGAAAATTTTAAGTGATGTAAAGAACATACAATTTTATTTTCTAAGCTTAGGAAAAAACCCTCCAGGGCTGCCAATGGTGGTGCAGTGGCAGAGTTCTCATCTGCCATGCTGGAGATCTGGGTTCGATTCCTGGTGCCTGTTATATAAAATCTAAAAACAAAATAACCCCCCATTAGTCATGTGTCACTAGAATTGCAATTAATGGTTAAATGCAACAATTCTCGAAATGTGGTCCAGGGATACTGGGAATCCCCGATATCCATTGAGGGGTTCCTGAGGCCAAAATTATATCCATAATAATGCTAAGGGATATTTTTCTTTTTATACCCTCATTCCCACAGAAGTGCACAGAGTATAAAAAGTTCATTGATAATGTGTCCAATTCCACAATGCATTAACCTTTAATACACTAACATTTGTCAGGTTTTGGTGTAACAACAAGTTAGAACAGCCACTTTATCTGAAAAGACTGTTAAATCCTTTTCTAACTGTCTGTGTGAGGACAAATTTTCTTCACCTACTTCAACAATACAACAGATTCCAACAGATGGGAAGCAAGAGCAGATAGGATAATCCAGCTTCTTCCAGTAAGGTAGACATTGAAGAAATTTGCATAATTTTTAAAAAATAATATTCTGACTATTATTTTCTGGTTTTGAAAAAATGTCTTCTTAAAATATATTTATTTAACCTGTAAGTGATTCATTTATATTTTAAATAAATTAAGTACATAGTTAAATATCCATTTGTCTTACAATGTAATATGGCAACCATATTTATCTGTTGTAGTATTTTTTAAAATCTTTATGGCATCTATTATGTTGCTGTCTCATTAAATAGTTACAAGTTCATCACTGTGCTGTGAAAAATAGAAAATAGAGCCAATATTAATGATTCATAAGGAGGAATTGCTTAATACATTATAGAACAACCAGAGTGTGAAATACTAAGTAAGTATTATAAACCATTATTTGTGGTTAACATGTTATTCTGGATGTATGTT
>PVIY010031731.1:0-29657 GCA_004026745.1 Myrmecophaga tridactyla | reverse complement strand
TAAATGAATCTATTACTTGCTAAATAATATTCAAATCATATAAATACCTAAATTCCTTTAAGCCAAAATATTTTAATGGTTTGTCCAGTGTTTACATTAACTACATAAGCATAAACTAAATTTATCCCCAAATAACCGTGGTTTATGTTAGGAGCAGATCAGATTTGAGGGCTGAATGCAAGGAACAAATATACTTGTGGAGTCTGTTTTGTTCACGTGATGTTGTCATTACATGCAACTGATGTTGCTCTCACATGACCTTGGTAAGAAACAGTTAAAATGTGCACTCTAGATGGGAGGACTGGCTATTCTCCCAGAAGGAGCTGTTCTTTAAAAAAGATATCTAGGTCCCAGGAAGCTCCTCTTGGTCCCTAGCCAGTTCCCAGAGGACCCAACTGGGCCTGGTCATGTAAGCAAATTGGAATTTGGCCACTATTGTGGGAAAATATCATAAAAACTGCATGCAATAAATTTAAAATCACCAAAAACACACAGCTAATTATAAAGAATCCACATTCCTGCATTCCTTTTCAATCAATCCAATGAATTCATTAAAAAAATTTGGTCATTTACTATTGGTACATGTCACTATTGACACTCTGCTTTCATTTTTGCTACCTGCTGCTTTAGGGATTCCTAATTATGTGTTACAGAACCTGTTTGATATTTTACAAGGAGATCCTGATTTATTAAGCAAAAGACAATTAACAGCTGCAGCTGAACAAGAATTAGAATTAATTGAACAACACATTCAAGAAGGAGAGCTTGTTCAAATAGATCTAGAAAAGCCTGTTGATCTTATTACTTTCTTTACCTTGCAATCTCCCACAGGCCTATTTTGGCAAGACGGTGTTTTATAATGGATTTTTTTTTTTTACCAAACAATCAACAAAAATGTTGTTTAAATACATATCTGCAAAAAATCATTTCTTTAATAGCCAAAAGTCATCAAAGATATTATCAATTAAAAGGCCACAATCCTAATCACATAGTGTGTGATCTCACAAAGGAAGAGGTTCAAATATTTATCTTCAATACCTCTTGGCAAATAGCATTAAATGATTTTAAAGCACAAATTGATAATCATTTGCCTATGTCAAAACTTTTATAATATCTAAAAAGAACACAATGGATTTTGCCTAAAATAGTTTGAACTTTCCCACTAGAGGGAGCCATTACCATCTTTACTGATAGTAGTAATGGACAGGCTGTTTATGTCACCACAGGGGACAGCAGAAGTTGCAAAGCACCTTGTACCTCAGCCCAGCACTGAATTAGTAGCTGTAATTCAAGTATTGCAAAATATTTCACAATCTCTTAATATTATTTCAGATTTTGAATATCTCTGCCAAACAGTTACTCACACTGAGACAGTTTCTTTGTTTGAAGGAAATGAATTGTCCTGAATGATTTTACATTTACAAACACAGTAAGGATTTGAATTAACCCCCCTTTTATCATGCATATAAGAGTTCATACTAATCTTAAAAGTCTTTGTCATTACAAAATCAGCAAGCAGATACTCTTGTGGGAGTAATTCAAGATCCCAGGACATTTCACAAATTGACTCATATTAATAACAAAGCGCTGTGAAAGAAATTTCTGTCTTTATCTAAACAGCAAGCTCAGGATATTGTTTGAACTTGTCTAACAAGTAGACCTTTAAATGCACTCCCATTTGCATCAGGGTTTAATCCTCAAGGTCAAAAAGCAAAGGAATTATGGCAAATGGATGTTACTCACATTTCACATTTTGATAAAATGCAATATGTTCATGTTATCATAGATACCTTTTCTCATTTCTTCTGGAGAATGTTTCTTCCATGTTTGATCACATTTACTTAATGTTTTTGCTGTTATAGGGTGTGCTCAATCTATAAAAATGGACAATGGTCCCACTTATACAGGAAAGCAATTTTGTACTACTTTTCATATTACTCATATCACAGGAATTCCACACAACCCTCTGGGCAAGGAATTATTGAACGAGCAAACTGGATGCTAAAGTCTATGCTCATGAAACAAAAAGGGAGAGAGGATGATCAGGAGGATGATGTTGTGAAAATAAGTACACCAAAAGATCAATTAGCAAAAGCACTGTTTATTTTAATTTTTAAAAACATTTATGATAATTCATCACAGACTCCTGCAGAACAACATTTTAGTAATTTGGAAAATAAAAGTGATACAACCCAAACAGAACTGCAGCTGCAGCCAATCTACTGGAATGATGTTAAGGATGATTTATGGAAACCAGGAATAGTAAAGGTGTGGGGTAGGGGATTTGCTCTTGTCATTACAGATGATGGAACCTCGGTTTGGATTCCCTCAAAGAGAATAAAACCCAGTTATGTCGACCTTGATGAAAAGAACTAAATGGGTAATGTACATTATAGGACATATAACTTTAATTGCTGAAGGACAGGGACATATTTATACTTGTTGGGTTTATATTCCTAACCCACCTCTGTTGCAGGCCCTAACATGGGCAGATCTAACTTTACCAATATATCTGAATACTAGTTTAGGATTCCCAGGTCCAGTAGATTCAAGGCTTCCAAAACTACTTAAGGAAGAAGAATGATGGTGTCAAATTTAACTCTCCCACTTTTAAAAAGACCCATGTGCATAACTCTAAGGAATCAAATGATACTTACCTGTTAGATGGGAAAAAGAGTTGGAATGGATGGCAATTACGTCATATGGATTGAGCAGTTATCATAATTAATGATCCCATGGAATTGTAAGAGATGTGGTCCCTGTGGGGCCTCCCATCTCTAACTTGAAGATAATTGAGACTATATGGACAGGCAAGCTAAATCAGAGTTTAATACATAGAGGACAATTTGTGCCAAATCCATGGGATGATAAATATAACATTAGTCAAAGAAATTTATAGGAAATTTTCCTAGGACCGAGACCAATTTTTATAGCAAATTCTAGTAACTATAACTTCTCTTTAAATAGCAGCCATAAATACCATGTGCAAATATGCACTAGAGACCTATATGTATTTGTTAAAGGTCATATGCATATAAGAAGTCAAATTTTAATTGTGAGAATTGTTCTCTATTCACTTGTCTCCAAGCCTTTATGTGGCAGTACAATGAGATGATTGCAGCAACAAGGAGAAGAGGTATTTGACTGCTGGTGCAGATGTCAAGATCTTGGCAATCCTCTCCAGAAACACAAATCCTGATCCATTTGGCAAAAGAATATCTGAAAAGGACTAAGAGACTAATTGGACTCATTATTGCAGTTGTCATTGGAATCATTGGAAGTATCACAGTGGCTGCGGTTGCTGGAACTGCATTGCATCAAACTATACAGATGTAGCATTATATTAGAGAATGGCATAAAAATGCCAGTGAACTGTGGCATGATCAATCTCATATTGATGAGTGAATTAATAATAGACTAAATGATATAAAGATGACATTGGTTCATATTGGAGATCAAATGTATAATTTAAATTTTTAGAAAGTCTAAAATGTGACTGGAATGAGAGCAATTTTTGTATTACCTCCTTTAAGATATAATCAATCTATATCAGAATTATCTCAGTATAATTTACATATAGCCCATGGAGATGATGATATACAATCACTTACCCAAGAGCTAAAAAATCTTAACCCTATTTACTGGTGGAAATCACATCATTTTTGACTACTATAAGTTTAGGTTTGGGGCTGTTTATACTTTTTCTCTTCCTCCTCAGCTGTGTTAAACAACAAATAACCAAAGTCAGAGAGCTTGACTGGTAGCCAATGATGGGTAAGACACTTCCTTCAGATGTTAAGGACAAGCTAAGACAGGCACAGTAACTAAGCAAAGCCACGCTAACACAATACCTCTGGTATTGCTGTGGTACTTTTAAACAGCCCACAGCATGCAATAGTATTTTCCTCCATACTCTGGTATTATTTTCTCTTTGAATAAGATTCTTATATTTAGGTCTTTGATCCACCTTGAATTAATTTTATATAGGGTGTAAGGTAAGTGTCTATTTAACTTATAATAATAAATAACCTTATAATAATAAATAATAAAATCATTATTTTGGCTATTGATAACCAGTTTTCCAATGGGCATTTATTGAAAAGACTATTGGATAGTCTACAGATAGATGGTTTTTAATCTAGTGGGCAGGATTTCAGTCTCTAACCATGAAGTATGATGCTGGTTATATATTTTTTTCATATATGCCCTGTATCATGTTGTGCAAGTTTCCTTTCATTCCTACCTTTTGAAGTATTTTTATCAGAAATATTTATTTGTCAAATGCTTTTGCAGCATCAGTTGCAATGATCATGTGAATTTTCCCTTCCAATTTGTTGATGTGCTCTATTACATTGATTGATTTTCTTGTGTTGAACCACCCTTGCCTTGTTGGTGTGAACTCTACTTTGTTGTTATGGCTGTTTGATTAAATCATCAGTCAGTTGATTGCATCTGTGACCAATTATATCTTAGATCAACTAAGATGTGCTGCCCAATGAGAAAATTCAATTAGTTAAAGACTTTTAAGGAAAAAGACAGACTCTTTCATTGATCCTACAGCCAGCCAGCATCTCCTGTGGAGTTCATCCAGACCCTTCATCAGAGCCACCAGCTTGCAGGTCTATGGGTTTTGGACTCTTTCATTCCCATAGTTGCATGCAACACCTTTATAAATACCATATTTATAAATCCCTCCTGTTTGTTCTATTCCTCTAGAGAACCCTGACTTACACAGCTTGGTACCAGGAGTGGTTCTTCAGAAACGGAATCTTAAAAATGTGTATCTACAATTGGTTTTCTACTCTGACTTCACTCAGAGACACTAATGATTCTGTTTAAAATAATCAAGATGGCACTGACAATCTATGGGGTGAGTTGGCAAATGATACTCAAAGTATCATCAATCGATTCTGCTAATTTTATACTTATATGAGGCAAGGCTGTGGGTGATAATGTTTTTTATACCTTTATAGACTTTTGTGAAGGTAAGTGGTATAATGATGTTGGCTGGTTGTTAGACATACTGGATATGGTGATGAGGAAAAGGGATGAGCTGAAGGCTTCAGATTTGCACCTTAAGTGCCGTATGAAAAGTTTCCATGTGTGCCCTGGAATAAAGTCTTATATCCTGACTCAAGGTAACTGAAAACCAGAGACAAAGCCTCATTGTGTGAGTAGCACATTTACAAAGTCAACTAAAATCTCAACCTGGCAAGTTGTTTGCTATTAAAATAAGGGCTTTGATTGGAAAAGAATGGGATCCAGAAATATGGGATGGTGATATATGGCTTGATAGTGATGGCACTGGTGAGACGGGATCACTGGAATCTGCTGAGATTTTGATAGATAGACCTGTAAAGGACTGCTCCGAGGTAAGAGTCTCTTCATGAGAGTTTGTCATAGAACTTCTACTTAATGAGATTAACTCTTCACTGCCTGCTAATCCTATAATCACTTCGCCAGGAGAAACATCCCTCACTCCTCTGTTGGAAGTGACTAATCCTGCTTCACCTGATGAAACTGCAATGGAATGCCCTCAGGTAATTTGCCTGAAAGATGCTTCTATTTCTTTTCATGGTCCACACCCAACACCCACCTTTTCTTCAAGACCTATAACTAGACTACAGTTCCAGAAGTCCCCAAAAGTTGAGATACAATGTGTTGCCCATGGGAAGCTATGCTGTACTCCAAAAGAACTGCATGAGTTTTCCAATGTATGAGGACTAAGCTCAAGAGAATATGTAAGAGAATGGATATTAAGAGTGTAGGATAATGGTGGAAAGAATATGAAGTTGGATCAAGTTGAATTTATTGATATGGGCCCACTGAGTAGACATTCTGCATTCTATGTTATAGGTCAAGGGGTTAGGAAGGTCATTGACAGTTTGTTTGGATGGCTGGCTAAAACATGGATCCAAAGGTGGCCTATATTACCTGAGGTTGAAATGTAGAACCACCCTATCACAATATAGATGGGAGAATCAAGACCAAGAGAGGTGGGAATGTTAGAGTGGATTTATCATGGAAGACCTGCTCATAAACTCCAGGAATATCCAGTGGACACTTCTTTCACCAGAACCTTGAGAAATAAATTCAGGAGACCAGCTACATAATCCCTGAAGAGCTTTGTAGTCGCCCTTCTCTGTGGGTTAGATATTATGGGGGGAACTGTTGTCACTGAGCTGGAATTCTGAAACACAAGAAGAATGATCAGATTCCCAGTTATCAGAGCCATGTTGTGACAGTTAATCACCATAGACAAGGTGGGTGTGGGCACCATAATAGACAGCTGCCTCAATGCAGCAGTCAAAATAATCTGACTCACAGAGACTTGTGGTGTTGGCTAGTAGATCATTGTGTACCTAGGTAAGCAGTCCACTAAATTCTCATTTCAGCTGTATAAGCAGAAAAATTCTAGAGCAAGTGAACAGAAGTCTAACTTGAATTTCAAAAACAGGGAATCTTGGCCCCTTAGTTAATTCCCAGACTTGAGACAGTTTACACACAAAGAGCCCCTCAAATGAGGGGAGCTCTGGATATGCTTGGGGAAAGACCCTTTTACATGGCCTGGTGGTAAGTACCACCAGAAACACTTTGCCTTCAGCAGGCAATGCTACTAGTATAGCTTCAGTGTCCTGCCTCAGGAATATATCAACTCTCCGGTCCTATGTCACAATCTTGTCTGTAGGGACCATGATCATTTCTCCCTCCTACAAAACATCACACTGGTCCATTATATTGATAATATCATGTCAATTGGACCTAGTGAGCAAAAATAGCAACTACTTGAGACCTATTGGTAAGGCACTTGTGGGTTGGGGGGTGGGAGAAAAATCCAACAAAATTCCAGCAGCCTTCCACCTCAGTGAAATTTCTATGTATCCAGTGGTGTGGAACATGTTGAGAGATCCCTTCTAAGAAGAAGGATAAACTTTTGCATCTGGCTCCTCCTATGACCAAAAATGAGGCACAATGTCTAGTTGGCCTCTTTGAATTTTGGTGACAATATAATTCTCATTTGGGTGGGCTGTTCTGGCCCATTTGCTGAGTGGCCAGAAAAGCTGCTAGTTTTGAGTGGGGACCAGAACAAGAAGAGGCTCTGTGACAGGTTCAGGCTGCTCTGCCACTTGGACCATATGATCCAGCAGATCCAATGGTGCTGGAAGTGTCAGTAGAAAATAGGGATGCTGTCTGGAGCCTTTGGCAGACCCCTATAGTAGAATCACAATGCAGACCCTTAGGGCTTTGGAGGAAAGTTTTAACATCTGCTACAGATAATTACTCTCCTTTGGAGAAACAGCCTTTATTCTGCTACTAGGCCATAGTAGAGACTGTACACCTAACCATAGGTCACCAGGTTACCATGAGACCTGAGTTGTCTATCATGAACCGGGTGTTGTCTGACCCACCAAGCCATAAAGTTGAGCATGCACAGCAGCACTCCATCATAAAATGGAAATGGTATATTAGAGACAGGGCTTGAGCAGGTCCTGAAGGCAGAAGCAACTTACCTGAGAAAGTGGCTCAAGTGCCTATGGCACCTACTTCTGCCACATTGCCTTCTCTTTCCATACCAGAGCTATAGCCTCTTGGGAAGTTCCTTACAGTCAATTGACTGAGGAAGAGAAAATCAGGCCTGATTTACAGGTGTTTCTGCGGGATACGTAGAGACCACCCAGAAATGGATATCCACAACATTACAACCCCATTCTGGTATGTCCTTAAAGGACAGTGGTGAGTGGAAATCCTCCCAGTAGGCAGAACTTTGAGCAGTGTAGCTAGTTGCTCATCTTTCTTAGAAGGAGAACTGGCCAGACATGCATTTGTACATTGGCTCATGGGCTATTGCTAGTGATAAGACTGGTGATCATGGACTTGAAAGGAGCATGATTGGAAAATTGATGACAAAGAGGTCTGGGGAAGAGATATATGGATAGACCTTTATGAGTGGATAAAGAACTTGAAGATATTTGTGTATCATGTGAATTCTCCCCAGATGGTGACTTCAGCAGAGGAAAGTTTTAATAATCAAGTGGATAAGCTGACCCATTCTGTGGATGCAAGTCATCCTCTTTCACCAGTCAATCCTGCCATTCCCCATTGGGCTCATGAACAAAGTGGGAATTGTGGTAGGGATAGAGGTTATGCATGGGTGTAGCAACATGGACTTAGGCACTCACCAAATCAAACCTGGATACAGCAACTGCTGAATGCCCATCTGCCAGGAGCAGAGATTACATTCGATGCCAGAGAGGACACCATTCCCTGCTATGGTCAGCCTGCCACCGGCTCCATGATGTATGCTGCAATGAGTTGTTCTAACTAGAATAACACCATTCCAGATATGGGTTTGCATTCCCTGCACACAATACTTCTACAAAAAATACCATACATGGATTTACAGAATGCCCTATCCACTGTCATGGTATTACACAGCATTGCTTCTGAACAAGAAACCCACTTCACAACAAATGATGAGCAGAATGAGTGCATGCTTATGGAATTCTCTAGTCTCACCATGTTCTCCATCATTCAGAGGCAGATGGGTTGAGAGAACCATGAAATGGCCTTTTGAAAATTCAATTATGGTGCTAACTACATGGCAATACCTTACAGGGATGGGTCAGTGTTCTCCAGGAGGCTGTGAATGCTTAGAATCAGCATTCACTGATGATTTTGGGTGCTGTTTCTCCCAGAGCCAGGATCCATGGGTCCAGGAATCAAGGGATGGAAACGTCTGGGAGTGGCACCACTCACTATTATCCTTAGTGCTTTACTAGGAAAATTTTGCCTTCTGTTCCTGAAATCTTTAAGTTTGCTGGTCTACAGGTCTTAGTTCCAAAAAAGAGGAGTGCCCCTTCCAGGACACACAGCAACAAACTGGAAATTAAGACTTTTCCATTGAACTGGAAACTAAGACTGCCACCTGGAAACTTTAGGCTTCTCATACCACTGAAGCAACCTACATGAAAGGGTATTATTGTTCTGTCTGGGGTAATTGATCCTGACTATCAAGGGGAAATAGGACTGCAGCTACACAATGGAGGTAAAGAAGAGTTTTCCTAGCATACAGGAGCTCCCCTATGGTGTCTCTTAATACTACTACTCCCTGTGATTAAAGTCAAGGTAAAACTGCAAACACCCAACCCAGGAAGGACTACCAATGGCTGAGGAACTTCAGGAATGAAGGTCTGCATCACACCACCTGGCAAAGAAGCATGATCAGTTGAAGTGCTTGTTGAGGTAAAGCGAATGTGTGTTGATTTGCAAGGTTCTATAATGCGGGATAGCAGAGCTGGAACAACTTTTAGAAGGGGAGTTTAATCAGTTACAAGTTCATGGTTCTAAGCCTATAAAAGTGTCCAAACTAATGCATCCACGGAAAGACACCTTATGCCAGTTTGAAAGGATTTATGTACCTTGAAAAGCCATGCTTTTATCTTAATCAGTCTTATAAGAGCAACGGTTTGTTTTACTCTCTACTCAGTAGTGTAGGTTAGAAACTTGATTAAGTTATCTCTGTGGAGATGTGAATCATTCACTTGTGGGTATTGACCTTTCATTAGAGGGAGAAGTGACTCTACCTGTTCCAGGTGGGTCTTAATTAGTTTACTGGACTCCTTTAAAAAGAAGGGGCATTTTGGAGAAAGCTTGAGAATGATGGTAGAACAACAGAGCAGAGTCATGAGAATGACGAGATCCAGAGCCCATGCAACCAGAGACCTTTAGAGATGAAAAAGGAATATACTGCTGGGAGAGCTCATAAAACAAGAAGACTGGAGATAAAGCTAGCAGACATTGCCATCTTTTGCCACTTGCCTTGCCAGGTGAGAGAGAAACCCTAAACATCATTGGCCTTCTTGAACCAAGGTATCTTTCCCTGGATGTCTTAGACAAGACATTTCTGTAGACTTCCATTAATTCGGGCAGTTCCATGGCAGATAATCTGGCAAAGTTGTTTAGTGGCTTTGTCTGGTAGGCAGATTTTAAAAGCCATGAACTTGCATATTTAGAAGAAGAGATTTTCAAATTAAATGTGGAACATGCATTCTGGTTTCTGCTCACAGCTTAAAGTGAAATGTGATAGGAAAGAGATTAAACTGAGATCTGAACTTGTGGGTATAAAGAAACCTGCAATTGATGTCCTGGAAAATTTTGGGCTTCCTGGAGGGGAGACCCCAGAGAATAGTGCCCCCCATGAGGATTTAAAACAAATGTGAAACCAGTCAGGCATTTCAGAGAAAGCCAGGATTGGAGATGGAGTTTTCCAAGAAGGATCTGTGGAACTCCTTCTGTCTGAGGGCATGATCTGAGGTTACTGCATAGAAAGCAAAAAAGAGTGTTGTTTGATCTATATAAAGGGAACCACTGCCAGTTGGGACTGAAAGGGACAGAGAAGGGACACATTAGGGGAAAATAACTTCAGAGGTACAACTATGGAAGCTAAAGTCTGAAATCAAGAAGCTTTCGGCCAGGAGAGCAGACCCACTCAAGGTTGTGGACAGTGTAAGTTTGCCCTGAAGGCAGAGAATGGGCCTTCCACCTCAGTGCAGTGGAAGAGTGGTACCACCTCAGGCATTGGAGAGGGTGCAGCACATTTCTTGGGGATTGGGGACAGCCTTGTTGCCACCTCATGGTGGGGTTCAACACAGGTCCCAGAAATGGCAGAGAGCCTAGGTGCAGCCCTGATGCTTGGAGAGGGTGGAATAAAAAAAAGAAGGCCTCCCAAATGTCCTCAAGGCTGCATTCAGAGAGAGTCAGGTCACTGCATAGGCCATTGGAAAGGGTGGGACTGCCACTTTCTAAAACCCTAAAGATAAATTACTCTCAGACCTTGTAATCTAATGGAGCTTACTCTGCAGGTCTTTGAAACTGCTTGGGTCAGTGACCCCTGCGTTTCTTCCAATTTCTCCCTATGGAAATGTGTATCCTATGACTGTTTCTCCTTTGTATATTGGCAGAAAATAACTTATTCTGTGTTTTTACAGGCCCAGAGCCAGAGGAGAGTTTTGCCTTAGAACAGATCATGACTGGTGTCAGACTTTGATGAGACTTCATACTGGTTTTAACTTTTTAATGTATCTGTATTGTTACTGAAATGGTTTAAGGATCTCTGATATTGTGATGGAATGAATGTATTTTGTATATGGGAAAAACATGTCCTTTTTAGGGTCCAGAGGATGGAATGTGCTGGTTTCTGAAAGGATTTATGTATCCTAGAAAATCCATGTTTTAATCTTAATCAATTTTATGGAAGCAACCATTTCTTTTAATTACTATTCATTAATATAGGTTGGAAACTTGATTAGGTTATCTCCAAAGAGATGTGACTCACCCACCTGTGGGTACTGACCTTTCATTAGAAGGAGATATAACTCCACCCAATCCAAATGGGTCTTGATTAGTTTACTGGAATCCTTTAAAAAGAGGAGGCATTTTGGAGAAAGCTTGAGAATGATGGGAGAACAGCAGAGCAGAGTCAGGAGAATGATGAGAGCCAGAGCCCATGCAACCAGAGACCTTTGGACATGAAGAAGGAATACACCCCTGGGAGAGCTTCATGAAACAAGAAGCCTTGAGAGAAAGCTAGAAGACATTGACATATTTGCCGTCTGCCTTTCCAGTTGGGGGAGAAACCCTGAACCTTATTGGCCTTCTTGAACAAAGTTATCTTTTCCTGGATGCCTAAGATAGGAATTCATTTGTTGGGACATTTCCATCCTCTCAGAAGGAGAAATAGAAAGGAAACAGGGAAAAACGGCACATGTACCATAGCCCTTATGCCTCCCTCCTTTCTTGGATCATCCTTTCATTTGGACATTTCCATGACCTTAGCACTGTAAGCTAGCAACTTATTAAATTCCCCCTTTTAAAAGCTGTTCCATTCTGGTATATTACATTTGAGCAGCTAGCAAACCAAAACATACCTTAATTCAAGAAAGGCAGATGAATCTGGAAACATCTCTGTCAGCTGAGAAGCCATGTAGCTGGCATCTGCTGGTTCCTTGCTCCTTGGGCTACATTGCTTTGAGTCTCTGATCTTGTGGGGACTCCTCACCTTGTTTCTCTGGGGCTGGCCTTCATCCCTTAACTTCCAGGTTCTGGGTTGCTTCTTGCCAGGTTCTGGGTTGCTTAACATCTCAGGGCAACTTCTGCTAAGCTCAAGGATCTCCATACGTCTATTTCTCTGTCCTTGAAATGTCCGCATCTGTGTCAACTCTGCTGTGAAGTTTTTGTCATCTCTGTCACTTCTGTTTCTGAATCTCTCCAAACTGTCTCTTCCTTTAAAGGATTCCAGTAAACTAATCAAGACCCACCTGGAGTGGGTGGAGTCACATCTCCATGTAATCAAAAGATCACACCCACAATTCAGTGTGTCTCATCTCCATGGAGATTATCTAGTCAAAGGTTTCCAACTTACAGTATTGAGTAAGGATTACAAGAAACTGTTCCTCCCACAAGATTGGATCAGGTTTAAAACAGCTTTTCTAGGGTACATAGTACTTTCAAATCAGCATATTCTATCTTGTTGACCTTAAAAAAGACATGTTTTTCATAAGCAAAATATATTCACTCCATTATAATATCACAAAAGCCTAAACCATTGCAGTGAAAATATAAATACAATACAAAGTTAAAACCAATACAAATTTTCAACACTGTCAGCATGGTGCATTCTAAGGCAAAAAATCTCTTCTGGCTCCAGACCTGTGCAACACAGAACAAGTTATCTGCTGCCAATATACAAAGGAGGGTCAGTTATAGGATATATTTTGTATCACTATAGGGAGAAATAGAAAGGAACACAGGGGTCACTGGACTCATACATTTCCTAAAACCTTCAGGGAAAACTCCATTAGATTTCAAAGTCTGAGACTCATTTATCCTCAGTCTTTAGAAAGTGGCATTCCCACTGTTTCCAAGGACCTATGCAGGGACATTTCTATCTCCAAACACTGGCATGGAGTTTACAACCTTGGGGGACATTGAGGAGACCACCTTTTCTCAGTTCCACCCTCTCCAAAAGTTGGGGCTGCATCTGGTCTCCCTTCCAAATCTCAGGCACACGCTCAACCCCTCCAGAACAATGGGGTGGCAGCCAGACTCCCCCCATCTCCATGTCATGCACTCCACCCTCTCTGAGGCCTGAGGTGACACAACTGTTCCTGAGCAGTGGAGCAGAAGGCTCAACATCTGCTACTAGGGCAAATTCACCCTTTATATTTGTATGGGTGGGTCTGTTCTCCTGGCCTGAGATTTCCTGGCTCTAGGTTTTAACCTCCATAGTTCTGCCTCTGAAGCCATTTTTCTTTCACTTTGTCCCTTTTCTGTCCATTTTATTCCAGACTGGGCAGTGGTTCCATTTATACATATCCCACAACACTGTTGTTGGTTTTCTATGCAATATGCTGGGATCATGCCCATCAGACCAAAGGACTTTTCAAAAATCCTTCCTGGATAACTCCATCTCAAGTCCTCACTTCTGCTATAAGGGCTGACTATTTCCATGCTTGGACAAATCCTCATGTAGGGTCCTACTCTTTGGGGTCTCACTTCCTGGAAGCCCAGAATTTTCCAGGGCACCAATTTCTGTTTCCTTTGTACCCAAGATTTCACATTTCAGCTGATCTCTTTCCTTTTGAATTTTACTATAAGCTGCAAGGAGAAGTCAGACTGCATTTTCTACATTTACTTGGAAATTTATTCTGCTAAATATCCAATTTCATCACCCAAATTTTGCCTTCCACCTGCAAAGAATGCCCTCCTTCTAGTTTGGAATGACAAGTTCAACATTTCTGTCTAAAATCTTGTCAGAATTATCCTTAAAGTTCCTGTTTCTACCAACAGTCTCTTCAAACATCCTAGGCCTTCTCTGTCAAGCACCTCACAACTCTTCCAAGATCTTCTCCTTATCCATTTAAAAAACCACTCAATATGTTCGGTATCTGCAAACTGTGGCAACACCCCACTTTTGGTACAAGAACTTGTGTTAGTTTGCAAGCTGCATTAATGTGATATTCCAGAACTGGAACAGCTTTCAAAAGGGAGAATTTAATAAGTTATAAGATTTACAGTTCTAAGCCTGTAAAAATGTCCAAAGTAAGGTGTGCTGGCTTGAAAGGATTATATACCCTAGAAAAGCCTTGGTTAATCTAATCCAATCACGTGGAATCCCTTAAAAGAGGAAACATTTTGGAGAGAGTCCTTTTTAGAACTATGAGAACCATGAGAGCCCATGTGGACAGAGACCTCTGGTGATGAAGAAAGAAAATGCCCCAGGGGAGCTTCATGAAAGAAGAGGTCTGGAGGAAAAGCTAGCTGTCGTTGCCATGTTCACCATACACCTTTATAGTTGAGAGAGAAACCCTGAACTTCAATGGCCTTTCTTGAGTGAAGATAACCTCTTGTTGGTGCCTAATTTGGACATTTTATAGACTTGTTTAAATTGGGACATTTTCATGGCCTTAGAGCTGTAAAATAGTTCTAGTTTGCTAGCTGGTGGAATACAATATACCAGAAATGGAATGACTTTTAAAAAAGGAAATTTAATAAGTTACAAGTTTACAGTTCTAAGGCCATAAAAATGTCTCAATTAAGGCAATTCTATAGAAATGTCCAATCTAAGGCATCCAGGGAAAGATACCTTGATTCAAGAAGGCTGATGAAGTTAAGCCTTTCTCTCTCATGTGGGAAGGCATATGGCAAGCACTGTCAGGGTTTCACTTACATCTAGAAAGGCACATGACAAGCATGGTGACATCTGCTGCCTTTCTCTCCAGGCCTCTTGTTTCATGAAGCTCCCTGGGAGGCATTTTCCTTCTTCAGCTCCAAAAATTGTTGGCTGGTGGACACTTGCTTCATGGTTCTGTGTCATTTTGAAACTTTCTCCAAAATACTTCTTCTTATATAGGATTCTAGTAAACTAATCAATACCCACTTTGAGTGGGTGGAGACATGTCTCCATCTAATCAAGTTTAATATCCACAGTTGATTGGGTCATATCTCTGTGGAAATAATCTAATCAAATTCCCAACCTATAGTACTGAATAGGGATTAGAAGAAACTGTTCCTCCCACAAGATTGATTAGGATTAAAACATGGCTTTTCTGGGGGTACATAAATCCTTTCAAACCTTCACATACCACCCTCTGGACTCTAAAAAGACACGCTTTTTCCATATCCAAAATACACTCATTCCATCACCATATCAGAAATCTTTACAGCATTTCAGTAACAAAACAAATGCAGTACAGCTGAGAAACAGTACAAAATCTCAAAGTTAATTACAGGCATGGTCTGTCCTAACACAAAATTATCCTCTAGCTCTGGACCTATAAAACTCAGGACAAGTTATTTGCTGCCAATATACAAAGGAGGAATAGCCACAGGATACATATATACATTTTCATGGGGAGAAATTGGAAGGAACACAGGAGTCAGTAGACCCAAGCAGTTTCAAAAAGCTGCAGGGAAACTCCATTAGATTTCAGAATTTGAGAATCTTTTATCTTCAGGGCTTTAGAAAGCAGCAGTCCACCCTTTTCAAGGGCCTGCACAGTGGCTTGCCCTTCTATGATTCCAACCTTACGGGACATTGTGGAGGCCATGATTTTCTCGGTTCCACCCTCTGCAAGGATCGGGGCTGCATCTGGGCCCTCTGCAATCTCTGGGGCACATGCCTAACCCCTCCATATGGTGACAGCCTGGCTCTGCCCAATCCCCAAGAAATGTGCTGCACCTTCTTCACTGGAATGAGGTGGAAGGCCCATCCTCTGCCTCTGGGGCAAACTCATCCTTCCTGCATGTTTGGGTGGGTCTACTCTCCTGGCCTAAGGCTTGTTGACTTCAGACTCCAGTCTCTAAGGCTTTTTTTACCTCTGAGTTATTTTTCCTCTTTTGTGTCCCTTCTCTGTTCCCCTCATTCCTGACTGGCAGTGGTTCTCTTTATACAGTTCCCTCTGCACTCTCATTGGGTTTCTATGTAGTAGCCTTAGATCATGCCCATCAGACATAAGGAGTTTCCATAAATCTTTCTTGGATAACTCTATGCCCAATCCTAGCTTTCTCTGAAATGCCTGACTGGTTTTGCATTTGGCCAAATCCTAATGTAGCTTGCCACTCTCTGGGATCTCTCTCCTGGAAGCCCAGAATTTTCCAGAACATCAATTTCTGGTTTCTTTGTACCCAAGAGTTCAGCTCTTAGCTTATCTTTTTCCTGTCACATTTTACTGTAAGCCATTAGGAGAAGCCAAGCTGCACATTCTACATTTAATTTTGAGATCTCTTCTGCTAAACATCAAAATCATGCCTTTTTAAATCTACCTCCTAGCCAGAGCCACCAGTCAATTTTTCCAGGTTATCTCTCATTTTAAAACAAGGTTCACCTTCCTTCCAGTGTATAATAACACGTGCCTATTTCTATCTAAGGCTGTATCAGATAGATAGGCATCTGCCATCTCTGGGGCACATGCTCAACCCCTCCATGTGGTGACAGCCTGGCTCTACCCAATCCACAGGAAATGTGCTGCACTTTAGAGTCCACATTTCTACCAAAAGTCTCTTCAAAGCATTCTAGGCCTTCTTTATCAAGCTCCTCCAAAATTGTCCCCTTATCCATTTAAAAAGCTGTTCCATGTCATTTGGTATTTTCAAACTGCATAGCACCCCACTCATCTGGTTCCAAAATCTGCTCTAGTTTGTTAGCTGGTGGAATGCAATATACCAGAAATGGAATGACTTAAAAAGGGGAATTTAATAAGTTACAAGTTTACAGTTCTAAGACCATGAAAATGTCTCAATTAAAGCAAGTTCATAGAAATGTCCAATCTAATGCATCCAGGGAAAGATATCTTGATTCAAGAAGGCTGATGAAGTTAAGGCTTTCTCTTTCAAGTGGAAAGGCACATGGAAAAAATGGTCAGGGTTTCCCTCTCATCCGGAAAGGCACATGGCAATCATGGCAACATTTGCTGGTTTTCTCTCCAGGCCTCTTGTTTCATGAAACTCCCTGGGATGCATTTTCCTTCATCTCCAAAAGTCATTGGCTGATGGGCTCTCTGCTTCATGGTTCAGCAGTGTTCTGAAGCATTCTCCAAGATACTTCTTTTATATGATTCCAGTAAACAAATCAAGATCCACTTAGAATGGGTAGAGACACATCTCCATCTAATCAAATTTAATACCCACTGTTAATTGAGTCATATCTCTGTGAAGATAACCTAATCAAACTTCCAACCAATAGTACTGAATAGGGATTACAAGAAACCATTCCTTTTGCAGGACTGATTATGATTAAAACATGGTTTTTCTAGAGTACATTAATCCTTTCAAACCAGTACACTGGCAACTTAATTAATTCCCCTTTTTAAAATTCATTCCATTTCTGGTACATTACATTCCAGCATCTAGAAATCTAGAACCTAAGGCATCCAGGGAAAGATAACTTAATTCAATGAAGGCTGATGCATCTGGAAACAGCTCCATCAGCTAGGAAGTCATATGGCTGGCATCTGTTGGTCCCTTTCTCTTGGCTCCATTGCTCTCAGTCTCTGCTACTGTGGGGATACCTCACCTTGCTTCTCCAGGGCTGGCTTTTATCACTTGGCTTCTGTGGTAGTTAGATTCAGTTGTCAACTTGGAAAGGTGAAGGCATCTAGTTTTGTTGCTGTGGAAATGAATCAATGGTAAGTGAACCTCATCTGTTGCTAATTACATCTTTAGGCAGCTAGGAGGCATGCCTGCTGCAATGAGTGATGTTTGACTTAATTGGCTGGAGCTTAAATGAGAGAGCACAACGTAGCACGGCCCAAGCAGCTCAGTGTACCTCATCTCAGCACTCATGGCTCAGTCCAAGCCTTTGGAGATGCAGAAAGAAATCAGCTAGGGAAAAGTTGTTGGAACCCAGAGGTCTGGAGAGAAGGCCAGCAGAGATAACACTGAGCCTTCCCACATAAGAAAGAATCTCAGATGAAAGTTATCTGCCTTTCCTCTGAAGAACTAACAACATAAATCCCCTTTTATTAAAAGCCAATTCATGTCTGGTGTGTTGCATTCCAGCAGCTAGCAAACTAGAATAGCTTCCTTTCCCTCTTTACTGATTCCAAGCATCTCCTATACATCTGTTTCTGTGTTCTCCAAGTCTTGGCATCTGTGTCAGCTCTCCTGTGGAATTTTGAGTTTTCTTACATAAAACAATATGGTGCTCTATTTGGAAATTAAGCATGGTTCAAGTTGACATGTTGATCAGGGTTGGACTGCAATGGTTAGGTTCAGGTGTGTCAACTTGGCCCAAGGATTTATGCCCAGTTGTCTGGTCAGGTAATCACTGGCCTGAACATTGTTACAAGGGTAATTTTGGGGTGGTTGATTAAATCATCAGTCAGTTGATTGCATCAGTGGATGACTACATCTCTCATTAACCAAGATATGCCTCACAAATGAGATAATCCAATCAGTTGAGAGATTTTTAGGGAAAAAAGAGATTCCTTTTTTTCTTCAGCTATGAGCCTCTCCTGTGGAGTTTCTCCAGACCCTTCATTAGAGCCACCAGCCTCACAGCCTGCCCTATGGATTTTGGAGCTTTCTATTCCCACAGTTGTGTGAGACACCTTTGTAAATCTCATATTTTCAGATCTCTCCTGTTGGTTTTGTTTCTCTAGAGAATCCTGTGTAAGGGAAAGATACATTTGTGGAGTCTATTCTGTTCAACTGATGTTGCCATTGTGTGACTTTTGTAATAAATTGTTGAAATGTGCACTCCAGCTAGGAGGACTGGCTATCCTCCCAGAAGAAAGCATACTTCAATAAAGATATCTAGGTCCCAGGAAGCTCCTCTTGATCCCTGGCCAGCTCCTAGTGGACCAAACTGGCCTGGTCACAAAAGCTAATTGGAGTTTGGACACTATTGTGTAATAATACCATATAAACTGTATGCAAGCAGTTACGGGAAGGAAGAAGAAGAAGAAAGAGGAGAATCTTATGAGAAAGAGAGAGAAAGAGTCTCATCAGAATCTCATCTGGATAAAGAATGCTCTGCTGTGGATTTTTATTAATGAGACTCTGAATCCTGTTTCTCAGACTTCCCAGAACTTCTCTTCAGATGTTGGTGCCATTTTATGTGTTGATGTAACTATGCCTTATTTTTAAAATCTCTTTTCATTACTTTCCTAATAAATTCTGTTTTTTTTTATCACTGAAGTCTGCATTGTCTGAGAATCTGAACCTATAAATTAAGTGGCCACAAATATCATGTTGCCTTTCATGCAATACCCTAACACAAATTCTAATGAATCTCCCATAGGAGTATTGAAGGGCAGTTTTACCATGCTACAAGCTTGATAGAATTCAGACCTCTACATTTGGTTTACAAGTGGCCTCTTTGGACACTTAGCAAGATTCTTGCTGGTCAGCATTTAAAATAGGTTTGTCATTTTTAACAATTGTTCTTTACTGAATATTGTGTTTTAAGACTACACATCCCTTCCCATTCAAGAACTTCTTTATCAATATAGAAGAAATTGAGAGAGATTGGGTGCCAAAATACCAGCACATTTGTTGTATAAAGTTTCAGTATCATATGGAACTTAAAATCCCGGGAACTATGAGGAATTTAGACCTTGTATGGTTTATTCCTTCAGTCATTTCAAATATTGAAAATAGGGCCTTGTTTTAGTTTGCAAGCTGCCAGGATGCCATATACCAGAAATGCAGTGGTTTTTAAAGTGGTGAATTTATAAAGTTGCTATTACATTTATAAGGTTGTGCAAATGTCCAAATTAAAGCAAGGTTATAAAAATGTCCAACCTAGGGCATCCAGGGAAAGATATCCTTGTTCACAAAAGTTGATGACATTCAGGATTTCTCTCTCAACTGGGAAGGCCCATGGAAATGTCTGCTCGTTTTCTCTCCAGGAATCTTCAACAGCTTCCCTGGAGCTGTGTCTGTTCTGTTGGCTCTGTCGTTTCTAGTGGCTCTCTAGCTTTTTCCAAAATGGTTCCCTCTTAAAGGTCTCCATGAAGCAACCCCACCTTGAATGGATGGAGATACATCTCCATGGAAATCATCTAATAAAATTTTGTCACCCATAATTGGGTGCATCACATCTCCATGAAAGCCATCAGAAAAGTACCATCCAGAAATGCTGAATGAGGTAAAGGACATGGCTTTTCTGGGGTACACAAGAAATTCAAACTGGCACAGGCCTATATCATTACCTGCCTGTTCACTTAATGTTACATCTCCCACTTTATGCTAGTATACGTCAGGTTTGCACAGTCATTGAATTTTGTTGGATTGTTACCAAGACTTATGGTGATTATTGAATTTCTGTCTATATAGCTCTCATTTTGTGACATTAGAGAAGAACTTAATTTTGAAAATATAAATTGTACAGAAGCACGTGCCTTGCTTCATACAAAAAAAGCCTTATATGATTTATTTAGTGTTTGAAATTTTGAGTGCAACTTAACTATTAGGGCCTGAAAAATGAATGGGAGGTGGCTTTTAAATATTGTTAATAAAATGTTGGTTTTGTCTTGTGTGGAACATGTAGAATATGCTCTTTAATTTACTAAATATGTTTTCTAAAAATAGAAATGTTTTGTCAGGGTAGTTACAATGATCCTTAGTCAAATTTGCTATAGTCTTCTTGTATATAACATAATTTGTAAGAGAGCTTCATGTGTTTGTCCTGATATAAGGCCATAAAAGCTGCATGTAAGGAATTTCTTGTCACTTTCCCTCTGTTTCAATCTGCCAAAGCTTCCAGAATGCAGCACACCAGACATGGATTGGCTTTTAATAAAAGGGGATTTATTTAGTTAAAAACTTGTAGTCCTTCAGAGGAAAAACAGCTAACTTTCATCTGAAGTTCAGCTAACTTTCATCTCAGGTTCTGTTACATGGAAAGGCACAGGATATCTGTTGGCCTTCACTCCTGGCTTCTGGATTCCAACAGCTTTCTCTAGGGTATTCCTTTCTGCATTTCCAAATGTCTGAGCTGAGCTGTGAATACTGAGATGAGGTATGCTGAGCTGCTTTGGCTGTACTACATTGAGCACTTTTCTGACCTCTCTATTTTCAGCCTCCAGCTAATTAAAATAAACATCACTTATTGCAGATGACACTCCCCTTAGCTGACTGCAGATGTACTCAGCCATAGAGGAATTCACAACCTAATGACTGAAGTCCACAGCAACAGAACTAGGCACCATCACCTGGCCAAGTTGATACCTGAACCTAACAACCTTACCCTCCCTTTTACAAAAGACATATATTTTTGAGATAAAGTTATGACCAACTGTTACATTTTTGAGCTAATATTAGCTGTCCTCCAGGTGATTCTTTGGCCAGGAAATATTGCAGTAGCCTTTTAGCCCTGTGGCAGGAAAATTATAATTTTGTAGCAGGCAGCCCAATGGGTCATCAGCTGGAATTCTGGAAGCACCACCAATTTCAGTCCAGACAGAAAGAAGTGTCTCCTGGCTGACATGTCAATATATGCTGGTGGATTTTGGCTTTCAGATTCTTAGCCATGGTGCAAGGAAGAATTCATGGGCACAGAACATAGAGTAAGCAAGCAGAAAATTTACTAAGAACACATATGGGAGCATTAGCATTTCCTTACATACTTGATATGAACACAGACTAATTATGTCTTTTTAGAATCTTTGCCACATGGACTACTGGTAAGAATGTGAAATAAGAGAGGCTGAGGTCATCCTGACTCCATGCAACAATGAGAGACACATTATGAAAAATGACTGGGACAGTGGTTCCAGGGTCTGGGTGATCATGGAGCATCTTCTGCTCTGCATAGGGAGGCTGAGGGAAGAAAAAAAAGGACAAATTGGGACAGAGAGAATGGGATGAATGTGCTTAGTCATGACTCTGCCTACCCTAGAAGCTGGCTTAGAAAGATTTTCCCTTCAGGTTTGTAACTGGGAGTGCTTGTGTCGAACTTGGAAGATAAGAGATGTGCTTTTCCTGTGCACAGACTCCACTTAGTTAAGGTAAGCGCTTACACCCTATCCTTACAATGTGCTGCTGTAAGCAACTATTTTTTTTCTGGCATTGTCTGGGAGGGCTTTCTCCAGGGAGGAGGGGAAGACATGGAAGACCAACTAGTGAAAGAGACCTGTTTGGATTCTGGTACTTCTCCCTTCTCCCTTTTGAAGAGTACAGGTGTGTTTGGATGGAGAGATGAGGCCAAGGAAGCCTGCTGAGCTGAGCATCATGCCTACCTCCAGACGTTTGTGGATTGGATGTTGATAATGAAGCTGAAATACCCTGTCCTGCAGCCTGGTGTCATCACTGGGGAGATTCTGGGGGCCACTAGATCCATTGGCCACAAAGGAGAAGTCTCCACTTGACTACATGCCACTTATCCCCCAACCCCAGAGTTGGTGGGTGTCAGCATATGCTGGAATTGGTGGCTCTGACTGGAGTCTCATCAGGTTTTCACTTGATTTGGTTGGCACCTGAAGTTAGGGCCAAGTGGGCCTAAACTGATAAGAGGGTTCAAGAACACCATCTGCTGGGATAGAAGAATAAACTCCAGCTGACAAACTATCTGCCTTGCTCTCAAACAAAACTCTAATTAGAATTCCACCCAACCCCATCCCACTTGAGATGAGGGTCTTCGTCTTATGGGAAAAGACTGACAAAACAAATAAAAAGGGGATCCTCAAAGCTATTATAAATAGATACAAAATCTTAGATGTGGGAAGGAAATAGAGCTTCAAAAAACCTTATTAAGACCTTAAAATGCCCCATCCACAACAGAAGATCATAAAGCATGTGAAGGACCAGACAGTTATTGTTCAGCCAAATGGCAAAACTAAATCACCCAAGGGACACAGAATTTTGAGTGACTAAATAAGCTTGTTCAGAAGCAGGTAAAGACACCAAGAAGACAATGGGGAAACAAAAGAAGAGGCAAATGTGGCTCAGCCAAATGATCAAATTAAATCATCTGAGGGAACTCAGAATTCAGAACAATTAGTTAAGATTTTTTGTAATGATATAAAGCATATTAAAAAGACACTAGAGGAAACATAAAGAAGACCTTGAAAGAACAAATAGAAAAATATCAGATATCACAGAAATGAAAGATATTGTAGACCAAATTAATAACATATTAGAGACCCACAACAGTAGATTTCATGATACAGAAGAAAGAATAAGCAAATTAGAGGATATGACAAATGAACTTAAACATTCAAAAGAGCAAATGGCAAGAAAGATGGAAAAAATGCAACTTGATTTCACGGAAATGATAGACAACATGAAGTGCACAAATAAAATAAATAGTGGTGTCCTAGAGGGAGGAGAGAAGTGTAAAGGGATAGGAAGGCTAGTTGAAGATATAATGGGGGGAAAGTTCCCAACCCTTATAGAAGACATAAATATCCTAACCAAACAAGCCCAGAAGATCCCAAATAGAAGAAATTCAAACAGACTTAGTCAAAGACTTATGCTTATCAGAATGTCAAATCTTGAAGAGAAGCAAAAAAGTCAGGAAAGCAATAAGAGAAAAGAGATCTATTTCATATAAGGTAAATTATATAAGACTGAGCTCAGACTATTCAACAGGTATGATGGAGGTAAGAAGGCAGTGGCATAATAATATATTTAAGCTTCTGAATAGAATGACCTCCAGCCTGATCAGCATGGGCAGCTTGTCACTGGACAGCAGTAACCATGAAATCTAGTGCATAACTACATGGTGGGAAACCAGTAAAATGCAAAGCAGCCAATGGGCTGAATTAAGGACTGTATGGATGGTCATTGTTGATGAACTTGGAGATGCATTAACTATTTTTACTGACAATTAGGTCCTGGCAGTGTGGAGAGAATGTGGAAGCAAGAGCAAAGGAATGTCTGCTCCTCCTTATGGGAAAGAGAAATATGGGAAGTTATTTGGACTCCCTGTCACAAGAAAAAGTGTTTCATGTCTCTGACCATATCATTTATTCTTTACCTGGCTAAACTAAATCAGATATCTCAGCAAAAATTTGTATTCTAATGCCAATACTACATGAAGCTGTGAAATTGTTGCAGAGAAAAATAAGACACTATGAGTACAAGGCTCTGTGGAGACTGGCACATCAATTCTAATAGCCCATCACCATACATCAACTGAGAGAAGTAGTGGGGACCTGTTCACTGTCATGCCCAAGGAGGCTTCCTCATCAACTCAGTCACATGGGCCATGAGAAAGTTCCAGTCACCAGGTGGCAGGTAAATTATATGAGGTCCCTGCCTTTATCCAGAGGTGAAAAATATGATTTTACAGTCATAGATACAGCCTATTAGTCCTGCACTGGACTGCTGTTGGCATTTCCAGTGCGGAAAGCTAACCAGAGAGCTACAATATAGAACTTAGAAAATCTCAGTGAATTCTTCAGGGTCCCCAAATCTGTGGACAATGATAGTAGGGCCCTTCTTTCAGACAACTAACCCAAGCCTGGGCTGCTGAATATGATGTCTTATGGACATTTCATTTGCTTTACAACTCCACAGCTGTGGAATTAATTGAATGGATGATGAATGGGCTTTTAAAAGAGCAATTAAAAAGTGATTAATAACCTCTGCAGCAGTGGATATGCCAGTTGTATCTGGCCATTGCCAGCCTCAAATCATGGGCCCAAGAAGCTACTCCTCCCTAAATTGAATTGGTAATATTTGGGCCTATGCAACATTTTAAAAAAATTTTTTTTAGGAAAAAGATCAACAACTTTACAGCCATAATGGAGTAATGAAAATAACTTGCACTTGTCTGTTGCCACAGCTTTAGAAATTGGGGAAAGTAAGGTTGATTGGCCATGGTTATGGCCAATGCAGCCATGTTAGTTGGGAGTCCTAGGTCCCTGGGCCATTGAGGTCACCAAAACTTTAAGTATTGGACCACAGTTTATTCACAAAATGGCAAACATTGCATATGTAATCAACCCAAGGCCCCCCATACCCAAAGGCAAAATATACATAACTGTGGATACTTTTGCCCAGGTTAACTGTGTATTTGACTCCAGAAAGCCCCATGAAATTTCAGGGGGAAAAAGTGTGGGATATGTCTATTAATGGAAATTTAGCTGCAATATTTTTGGGTCTTAGAATCACAGCAAATATTTTCTTGCAATAGGCTGCTGTCTTAGGGTTGGGCTTGTCACACCAGAAAGATCAAATTCTTGATGAGTGTGTTAGGGCTTTGATCCAGTAATGTGAGCTTCACCTCATGGACCTCTGGGAGGGAGGGGGCCTGCAGGTTGAGTTCAAATTCATGTGCATTGATTCCATCAGTCATGCCTACATAATTGAAACTTCCTGTAAAGTTGAGACACTTGAAACTGGGGTGAGTTTCCACGACTGATAAGATACATTTCTGTTCCAAGAGGGTGAGATGTTCTGACCCTATATGGAGAGGACACAGATGTCTGCATTTCAGACTGTCCTATTCTTTCCCTCTGCACCTCTTCTCATGGCTTTTTTTCTTATTTGTATTCTATAACTACAATAAAGTGAGGATTGATGGCATAGTGCTTGCAGTGAGTTCTGTGAGCTGTTTGAGTGAATTATTGAACGTGAGTGGTTGGTGGGAACCCAAGAATCTATAGCCAGAAGTGCAGACAACCCTGGGGATATCCAAACTTGTAGATAGTGTCTCAATTTGGACAGCCCTGTGGAGGATTGCACTAAACCTGTGGAGCCTGGTGTCACTCCACGTTCTTAGTCAGAACTGAATTGAGTTGAATTGCAATAGTATTTACAGTTGGAGTCAGAAGCTGTTGGAGATTGGTGATTGAAGTTATTGCAATTTTTTTATAGGGGGTTATAGGAAGCCCTAGGCATTTTAGTTATGATATGGGTGTTGCTTCTGAAGATCTTAGGAAGAATAAGGCCATGAGGCCTAATCTTGTGTATTGTATATTCGCCGTAATCCATTGCCTCTCTCCTAACTTCTATCAGGACCTCTATTTTTTCTTCACTATTTCCTATTTTTGCTGGATTCAGATTTCTAGGTTCTTGGCCATGCCACAAGAAAGAATTCAAGGGCATATAGAAAGTAAGCAGGTCAAAACTTTATTAAGTATGCATGAAGAGAAGTAACATTTGGGCCCTCTTTCAAAGGAAGAGGTGAGAGGTGAGGGGCTTGACAATGCAGGACAATCTGCTTTCATAAATTTTTATTCCTTTTATACTTTTTATGAACTATTTTAAGACCTTCCCATTTTGTAACATATAGATCTGAATAAGGATATAACATTGACAGTGAGACTATTGTCAACCTTCTAGGAACTTTATATGGATAAAATTTCACTTACACAACTTTAGCGTAACAGAAGCATAGAAAATTTCTTCTAATTACTGTAATACCTCCTAAACATTTTCTATGTAATATGTTAAAATATTTTAGCACCTCACTTTTAAAAGGTGAAAGAACAACTTTTTTGGTAACAGCTTTCTTTTAAAAGTGGGAGGACTTGTCTTTTGAAAGAAAAGATGAAAAGGTTAACATAAATATCAACAACAATATTACTCTTATTTGTTATAAAATTTTTGTTTTCTAGAAAGGTACTTAAATGGCTAAGAAAAACTTTTTGTCACCTCATACTAGAAGCAGACTAACAATTTACATTATTTTAACAGAGAGAAATCATACTCACTAAGGTCTTGTCTAGCCATGATATTTTAGAACAAAACCATACTCCCTTTAACAAGCTTATCCAATTTTAGTCAGCACTGTCTATAATACATACAATTTACTTTTATGAACTGTAAGGAATGACAATAAACACAATTTACTTTCTTACATCCTCCACAATGTTCCATGTTCATTCAGGGTTTGTACTCAGCAACGCCTGCCCAAAATTTACTTTTATACTAGCAATATACTAGGTCATAAAATTAACATATTGCAAGACCAAGCTTTAAAGCAGCTGGGGATTGGTAAGGTTTGCTGTTAAGGCATTCTTAAAGATCTGGGGACAATTGTGAAACCCTTTGGGCAACACTAAATAAGCTGGGGGAAATCTTATCCGTGAGTCCCTGACACTCAAAGACAAATAGGTATTGAGAATCAGGATGACAAGGGATACAAATTTGCATTCTTAAGATCTAGGAATTGGGAGCAACCAGGGGTGTGCTGGTTTGAATCTATTATGTACCCCAGAAAAGCCATGTTTTAATCAAACAGCTGAGTCCATTTCCTGGTCTTTTCCTTACCTCTTTGCCATTTCCTCCTCCTCAGCCTTGTCCCAATGTAAGGACAGAAAAGTCAGCTTCTAAAAGGTCATTAATAGGAGATTGTGAGTCTATGGAGAGATTTGGCAGATTTCTCTGGGTGTCAGGGGTACCCAGAAATGAGTGCTCAGCAAAATCTGACATTCCTGGGAATCTAAGCTTACATTGTATATTTCTTTAGTGCTTCTACTAAGCTCCCCTGGAACAGGGCCTCTTTATGCTGAGTGATCTCCTTTAGCTTATTACACTTAACTGGGTTGGTGGTACATTTTCTTGTGCTTTTTGCAAGCAGCTGACTTGCTGCTTTGTTGACTAAAAGAGAACTATGAGGAAGATTTTCTACTCTAACTCAAATGAGCCTAACACAAGCAACAAGTCCTTCTCTGGTCCTTGTCTTTGTAGAGAGTCATGAACATCTGGACATAGGGAATTTCTGATGACTTTCCCTGCCTTTACAGACTGAAGGATGGTATTGTAATTGAGAGTCCCACTGGAAGACTGTGCTTCCCCATTTTTTTGGCTTATATTGGCTGTTGACATTTCCGATTTTCTCCAAAAAAAGAAAAACAGAAATCTCACTAGTACCAGTGACTGCTCAGCATCCCAGTACACATCAGAGCTGGACATTTTCCTCTCTGTTGGTTGAATTTCTTGTGAATGTGGGGAGTTACCAGGTGGCTTTCCTAAGTGAAGTCCTGACTATACTTCCTGGGGTTTCCCAGACCTTGCCTGGAAGAATCCAAGGACAACTCTTTTGAGGAATCAGGACCTTGAGCACTGTGCAGCACCTTTCCTGAAATATTCTTGGACTTATGCTTCTGGATGGTTTCCCAGGCCTATCTCAGATGGACTCCAGGACTGCACCACCAGCCCAATGTCTTGAGAACATGGGGAGAAAGTCAACAGGAATCTCTGGGTTCTGTAGCTGGACATCCCCAAGATGTTCTTCCTTGGGAGATGTCTGGATCTATGCTTCAAATGTTGGGTACTCACCCCATCTGAGAGAAGTGTAGAACAGCACTTCTGGGAATTCCTTTGTCCCTAAGTTTCCTGAGGAACTGCAAGTAGGCATACTCAAGAGGAGAAGCTTTATATTCAGTCACAATCGGTCTCACTTGAGACTCAATGATCAAAGTCTGGAGGTGAGACACTCCCATTGGGAAATACCCAATGGGAATGAACATAGACAAGAGGTGGCTCTCTAGAATGTTAAAGAGAACACTTTGTTTAGTACTAGAATCCTTAGCCCAGAATCCTATGTTACAAAACATAGAATGTCTCTGAAGGCACTGAAAGCCAGACAGAGGAGAAAGAAAGAGACTGTCATGAAGTCAGAGGAGAGGACCTCTTCTGAAAAGGTGAAAAGAGCATCCATCAGGAGGAAGGGTCTTGGTTCCCAGAGGGGATGAAAGAAAAAGTGCGGGAAAGACTTAGAGAACTGATGAGAAAGAGGGGGTAGGGAGATATGGTGGAGGGCCTTGATTTGGCTTCCATGGACTTCTGCATAATGTGGAGAAAAGTTCCCAGTCATCTCAAGGGCAGTATCACTCTGCAGATCCAAGGCACATCCAAGGCTGGTCCAAGGAAACCCATCACTCTGGGTCTGACGGGTCTGCTTGGTTCTGCATGGCATGGCATCATACTCCTGCCACTCTGAGCAGAGAACAGAGAACTCAGAATAGACCAAGATTATGTTCCAAGGAAGCCAGATTAGATCCCCCAAATTCTTAGAGACACAAATTTCATGAGAACATAGGAGAGGATAACACTTGTGGGAGCTCACTGGTTAAATCATCTATGAATATTCTTTATGCCTTGCAAAAAGCAGAGTGGAAAACCACTCATCTCTTTGCCTTGCACAAAACTTGGTTTAGTCTTTTTCTTGCTGCCTTTATCAGTTCTTGCTGAAAACAGCTAGAACACTCTGCTTCACCTTGTTTATTTTAATTCTTTACTTGAAAACATTCTTTGCCTGATAAGTTGGAAAATAAAAGGCAAGGTAGGAAACAGTTCGGGAGAAGAACTTCTTGAGTTATTCTTCCCCTCCCCTCTCTTGACTTTGTGTCTGGAGTAATTTTTTGTGTCATCATGGTTTCTGCTCACCAGAAACTGGTAAGTGGTGCCCCATGTGAGCAGTATCAGCATCTATGGACGAGTGGTGCAATCAACACATTTGGTGGTAGTGCAATTCATCTGGACAAAAAATTTACCATATTCATCTCTAAGGTAAGAGACAGCAGTGCCTGACTGGGAGAACTGCCAATGTGTCTAGTTTCAGGGAGGGGATTTCCTTCTATTGTGGGTATGGAACTTTCTAAATATCAGAGTGTTTATGTTAAAACGCTACAATAGCTCCTTAAAGCTGCTGATTGTACTATCAAAGACAGCCAGTTGTTCTCCCTTCTGCAGTTGGTTCA
>PVIY010031730.1:12088-29750 GCA_004026745.1 Myrmecophaga tridactyla | reverse complement strand
GTGGTGATATTATGAATTACTGATTATATATGTAGAACAGAATGATCATATGTTAATGTTTTAGTTCATTTTTTTTTTTTTTTTAATTAATAAATAAATAAATTTTTTTAAAAAAAGCGATTGGCGGAGAATACCAGCTCAGAATCAGGTGCAGGTCTCAGGAAGGGCCCATCACTTACATAATTCTCTGTTCTCTCGACAGAATCCTCAAGATGTGCTGACCAGGTACGCAGCCCTGCTCTCCTAGGGGCCGAGTGAAGCGGTGCAGCTCTGGGCTGGGGCGAGGAAGCCAGGCCTGGGCTCCACAGAAAGCTCTGGGCGTACTCTCGGGGGGCCGTGCAGGAGCCTTGGGGTGGGAGTGGGGTCTGCTCCCCTGTGTTCTCGCCTCCTGTTTTAGTCTGCTAGCTGCCAGAATGCAATATACCAGAAACAGAATGGCTTTTAAAAAGGGGAATTTAATAAGTTGCTAGTTTACAGTTCTAAGGCCGAGAAAAAGTCCCATTAAAACAAGTCTATAGAAATGTCCAATCTAAGGCATCCAGGGAAAGATACCTTGGTTCACGAAGGCCATTGAAGTTCAGGGTTTCTCTCTCAAGTGGAAGGCACATGGCGAATACGGTCAGGGTTTCTCTCGAACACGATGTCATCTGCTAGCTTTCTCTCCTGGCTTCCTGTTTCATGAAGCTCCCCGGGAGGCATTTTCCTTCTTCATCTCCAAAGGTCGCTGGCTGGTGGACTCTGCTTCTCGTGGCTACGTCATTCTGCTCTCTCAGAATCTTCTGGCTCTCTCTCTTGTTGTTCTCTCTAGTAGGATTCCAGTAAACTAATCAAGCCCCACCCGGAATGGGTGGAGACACGCCTCCAGCTAATCCATCTTACCAACCACTGTTGATTGAGTCACACCTCCAGGGAGATGATCTCATTGCAGTTTGACACTGACTAGGGATTAGAAGAAACAGCTGCCTTTACAAAATGGGATAAGGATGAAAACGTGGCTTTTTACATGCATCCTTTCAAACCGGCACACCTCCCGTCCTCTTGCTAGGAGTGAGAACCAGAAGGTAGACACTGTTCTGGAAACACCGACGGTGAAAACTGTTTGCCAGATCCCGATGATGAAGGAAATGCTGAAGCGGTGCGAAGGTGAGGGGGACTTCTGGGACTTGGGGTGCCCTGAAAACCTCTCAGATAAGAGAACGAGCAGTGAGACAGACAGTCTAGAAGAGAGAGGAGATGGCACGCAGCTAACAGGATGTCAGAAAGAATGGTCACGGCTGCTTAGGAATGAATGGGTATTGCTTCATTTGAGGAGCGGTTACTTAGCACACACTGTTAGCTACAGGCACCGTTGCTGCAAAAAGAAAAAGACCTGCTGTCTTTTTTTCTAAGAATTCATTAGCAAATAGGGGAGACCAACACATATCACTTACTGGGACAGAACAGGGTCCAGAGCCGATCAGAGCACAGAAGAAGGGTCTCTAACTCGGTTAGGGCAGGGAGGTCTGCACAGCAGCGGTGACAGTTGTTCTGAGATTCGAGGAAGGGAGTTTACCAAATGGAAAATGCATCTATAGTCTTCTAAGCAGAGCAGCTGCCTGGGCTAAGGGGTGGAGGAAGTGAAGGGAATGCCACCCAGTGTGGTTGGGGGTGCAGGGCCTGGGGAGAGAGGGAGGAGCCGAGGGCAGTATAGAGAGCTGAGGGCCGCTGGACTTGTCAGCTCTCCAGGGCAGATGCCGTATGTCCACTTAGGGGATGTCACATGGGACAACCGCTTTGGAAAACAGATTGGCAGTTTCTTAAAAATAAATAAATAAATAAAACATATGCTGTCATTCTAGTCCTAGGTATTTACTCAAGAAAAAAATATTTGTTCATACATGAACACTCACAGTAGCTTTATTTGCAGAAAGCTCAAAACTAGAAGCAACTCCAGTGTCCAACAACAATGAATGGATTAAAAAAAAAAAAAAAAGATGGCATGTCCATACAGTGGAACAGTGCTTTCCAATAAAAAGGAATAAGCTACTGATAAATGCAGTAAGATGAATGAATCATAAAATAATTATGCTGAGTGAAAAGAGCCATACTTTAAGAGTACATACTGTATTATTCCATTTATGTAAAACTCTGGAGAATACAAGCAGATCTATAGTTCCAGAAGGCCTATCAGTGGTTTGCTTGGGAATGGGGGAAGTGGGAGGGAGGAGCAGAAAGAAACTTGGGGGGGGCAGTGAAGATGTGGTGAGGGTTTCACAGGTGGATACAGATGTCAAAACTTATCAAGCTGTGCACTTTAGATAAGAATAGTTTATTATGTGTCAGTTATACCTCAATAACACTTTTTTAAGCCATATTATAGACAGTGGAAAACTGTCAGGAGCTTTTAAGCTGGAGTATAACATGAACAAATTGCACAAAAAGTTGCTCTCACAGTAGAAGGGAAAGGATAGGTAGGAGAGAAGAGAATTTGGAGGCAGGGGAGCCCAGGAGGAAGTCTGGGTGAGAAATACCAAAGGCCAAGTTGAAGGCAGTGGCATTGGGGATGGAGAGATGGGAAAGAAACTGAGTGATAATTTGGAGGTAGAAGTGCTAGGACTTTATGATTAATTAGTTATCGAGGATCACAGGGAAAGAGGAGTGAAAGGTAGCCTCAGGATTTCAAGGTGTGAGTGAGTGTGTGGGGGTAGTGCCCTTAGATCTTAGGGGATGTAGAAGTTGGGGCATGCCTGTGGGGAGATGGGGACTGGTCCCAAGAGGGTGGAAGGGACCTCGGAATATTGAGTTTGGTTTTGAGCTCTCTGTCAGAGGGCTTGTGGAGATGCCCCCATAAACAACCAGGACCAACGCTGAGAGGCCTCATTAATGCTCACATCTGTGTACCTGTGTGAAGAACCCCCTGATAGCAAATCAGACTTTGTTAGTCTCTCTCCAGATTGTATGCTCGTGGCAAAGCCTTGGGACATGAAATCATAACCTCTCCATTTTCCACGTCTCGGGTCTTTTAGAGCAGAAGGGCCAGGAGGTAAATTTCAGGGTGCTAAAGGCCTTAGAAGGCCCAGCTGAGATTCAGGCAAGAGGTAACAAGGGAGTGCACAGGTGGTTTGGTGGTAGAATACTCACCTTCCATGTGGGAGGCCCGGGTTTGATTCCTGGACCATGCACCTAAAAAAAAAAAAGGCAACAAGAACCTCCTTCCTACCAGGGTTTGGTGGGAGGAGAAGGAGGAAAAAGAGGCTGGAAAAGGTGGTTGTTTCTGGAGGTGGGTCGGGGGTAAGCCGTTGTATCATTCATCTAAGCGCTTGTTTTCTCTGCAGTGGCTATAACCTTCGCTGAAGAAACAGCTCATCCCCAGCTTTCCTTCACTTGGGGAGGGAGATATGTAAAAAATATGGTACCAGCCAGGTCGTGGCCACTCTTTTTCACGGCCTGGGGCTTCTTGAACAAATGGAGAGATCCTCAGAAGAGCATACTGTTTGCGGAGAGATTTCAACACCTTCCCTGTGTACTGGGAAAAAACATTTTCACCTCTGGGAAATATTACTGGGAAGTTGAGAGCCAAGACAGCCTGGAGATTGCTGTGGGGGTGTGTCAGGAAGATGTCATGTGGCTTACTGAGAGTTCAAAAATGGGTCCCGATGTGGGAATCTGGGGCATTTGTTGGAGTTCATGTGGATATTGGCCTCTGACAAGCTCCCCCGTAAATCCTATCAAGCAAGAGCCAGCTCTTCGGCGGGTGGGTGTTTTCCTAGATCACAGTGCTGGGGAAGTCTCATTCTACAATGCGGTGGATGGAATACACCTGCACACTTTTTTCTGTCACTTTGTCTCGCACATCCGGCCGTTTTTTTGGCTAAGTCCATTGGCATCTTTAGGCATCCCACTTGTGGTGGATAGGAAATGAAGCCATTCTTCCCCTCCCTGAGAGCCTCTCCTTAGACCCCAGCCCAGGGACTCACGTGGCCTGTGGCCCTCCTCCTTTACTTTATACATATCAGTCTATTTGGATTCAGATTCTATGTTTGGTTCCGCTCCCTGGATGTCCTGGGTGTAGATAGGTATGGCATGTCCTGTTGCTTATCTTTCCAGCGGCTTCTCACCCTGTTCACTCTGTCTCTTCTGCTCTTCCTAATTGAAGCCAATTTGGGAGGCAGCCTCTGTATGCTTTAGGGGAGTTGGTCCCCTGGGAGGCAATTCTTTCCATACCTTGTTCTTTAAAAGCAAGTCACTAAGTCGAGCCCATGCTCAGGGGTTGGGGAGCCTTAAACAGAAGGGAGGAGTAGATCTACTTAAAGTATTTGGAATTCTTCTGTTATTTTTTTCCCCTCCTTTCCTCCCATTTATTCAATCATTTATATCGATATGGGCTCACAGATATTCATTTTATGCTTTAGACTGTAATCTGATGCCAAATTAGTTATTATTTTGCTCAAATTGCCCCAGCTTTGGCCGTTGGAAACCTTTTCAGGTTGTCATGTGTCCCTGTAGTGTGCCTCCGTTCATTTGTTTTTGAGCACTTCCTTTCTGGCACGAAAAGATGCCCCAGGCTCATGTTGTATTTTCCCTGCCCCAGCCCTAAAATCAGCCATTTCTCCCAGGAGCCTTTTATTGGAGAATGGTATGTAGAAGCCAAAATCTGGGCGCTGGGTATGCTCATTGTTCTGGGGAGTCATTGATCCCAGGTCCTCTCAGTGGACACAGGTAGGAAGTGTATCTAAGTGTATTAACCTATGTGTAGGCACAGCTCTATAATTATTTCAGTTTCTGTCCATCTTCTGTATTTTAATTCATCTACACAAAGGTTTCTGCTGATGTCTCCAACTCTAATCCAGTACCATGGTGTTTGGTTCCAGTTGTCCCTTCTTGCTTATTTGCAGTTTCTGTCTCTGATAAGTGAGAAAGCTAGCTCTTACCATCCACTATCCATTTACTTATTAGGTGAGACACAAATGCTAGATGGGGTGGGAGTGGGAGAAATGCCTATCCCTCAGTGGGGATAAGGCTCCACAAAATCTATTCCCCTGCAGATTAGGTTTTTATGGAAAATGCTCTGGGCCTGTTTCACAGTGATTTCTGTTCCCCTCCCCTTGCCAATGCTACAAGGGTGTCTTTCTTGGCTCTTCACAGTGAGAATTTCGTGGGACTTTTGGAGGAAAAATCCATGAATGTGTGTCTCCACCAAATACTGTGGCCCCTATAAATTCCTCACTGTCTTGTTAGTCTATGCTTAGCTTCCAGCAATTTGTCAAAATAACCATTTAGGTGTTCCTGCCTGTTTATGGCTCCAGTGGATTCTGCTTCAGGTAATCAGATCTCAGGTGTGACTCTGAATTCTCTAACCTCTCCAGATTGTGAGTTATCATTTGTCCTGAAACCTCAGTTCACTGATAGATCAAAGAAGTCGTTGATTTCCTGCTTGATCAGCTTTTTTTTTGTTATAAGTTCTTTACATGTTGGAGTAAAAACTGGAAGTTTTCTATCATAATGGAAAACATATTTGGGTCTTGCCTTTTTTTATCCAGTCTTACAATCTCTTTTAACTGGTGTTCTTACACCATTCACACTTAAAGTTATTATCAATATCGTTGGATTAAAATCTGCTGTCTTGATAGCTATTTTCTGTTTATTGCATTTGTTCTGTTTCTTTTTTCCTGCCTTCTCTTGTTTTATTGATCATTTTTAATGAAATTCATTTTATCTCTATTTACCTCTTTTAAAAACTTTTTAGTCACTTACCTAGGCTTTACAACATTTATTTTGAAATAAGCTGTGTCAACCTTCATAAAATGTCATGTACAGTGTAAGGATCTTATAACAGGATATTCCCAGTTCCCAGCCCTTGTTCTATTGTTGTCATACATTCATTTTCATGCAATAAACACCTGATACATTGTTACTATTAATGCTTTGAACTCTTACTTGCTTTAATTTAAACATATTCCTAATTGCATGTTGAAAAGTGTAAATGAGTATGAAACGAAGCCAAAAACAGTGAAAAGGAGATACAATGAGGCCTAGAAAACTGGAGACTCATGAAAGATTTAGGAAAGATATTTGTCATCAAAATTCCCAGGCTGATAACTTAGAGCTATAGGCTATACTCAAGCAGTCAAGAAAGTGAAAACCAAAGCTTCTCTGGAGTCTAGATGCCAAAAATCCTGCCTTAATGGCTCTTTTCAGGGGAAAAAAGGAAGAATGCAGGAAATAGATAGTCCTGAAGGGGAAAAGGTTTCCAGAGTCAAAAGGGATCCAGAGCTCCTCTGAATGGACTTGAAAGGATGGCCTATCTGTTCCTCCTCCCAGTTTTGCATTATTAGTGTCATGATGTAGACCAAAGGAATAAAAAGTTAATTTCTGTTGACATATCATTCCACTTTTGTTTTTAACTTTACCACAACATAACACTTTCAGATCTTGCTTCTTTATCTGTTATGAAAACCTCTGCTTTTAATTGACTGTTTAGTTCATTTATAATTAATGTAATTACTTAACTGATTGGATTTAAATTTTAAAACTTGATTTTTTTTTCTATTTTTCTTCTGTCCCCCCCCCCCCCATTACTCTTTTCCTGCCTTCTTTTGGGCTAATAAAATATATTTTAGCATTTTGTGTCCTCTATTGCATTTTTTTAAAGAGCTACACTTCTTTTTAAAAATAATTTTAAGTGGTTGTGCCAGTTTGAATCTGGTGTGGACCCCACAAAAGCCATATCCTTTAATCCTCATTCAATATTGCTGGGTGGAAACGTTTTGATTGTTTTCATGGAGATATGACCCACCCAATTATGGGTGGTAACTTTTGATTAGATGGTTTCCACTGAGATGTGTCTCTAGCTATTCAAGATGGGGTTGCTTATGGAGCCCTTTAAGGGGGAACCATTTTTGGAAAAATCTAGAGAGTCAAGAGAGCCCATGCAGTAAGACACCTTTGGAGATGAAGACAGAAAATGCCCCCACGGGAGCTTCATGAAACAAAGAGCCTAGAGAGAAAGCTAGCAGACATGACCATGTTTGCCATGTGCCTTTCCGGTTGAGAGAGAAACCCGACTTCATCGGCCTTTCTTGAGTGAAGGTAACCTCTTGTTGGTGACTTAATTTAGACATTTTCATAGCCTTGCCTTAATTTGGACATTTTCATGGCGTTAGAACTGTAAACTTGAAACTTAATAAATTCTCCTTTTAAATATCTGTCCCATTTCTGGTATATCACATTCCAGCAGCTTTCAACTAGAACAGTGATTTATCTAGGTCTGATAATAGACATCTTTAACTTTTCAAAGTCCACTTACAATTAATATTATACTACTTTATGCTTCACACCTGACTCTTTTTTCTTCCATTGTATACTCCCAGTTCCCACTATACACTTCTCACATTCACTACACCTTTGAGGTTATGCTTCACATTTTACAAACACATCCACTAACAAAAGTATAATTCTCTTTACACATCCCTCCACTGTTTTTTGTGCCAATATTGTCATATATTTACTTCCACAAATGGTATAAACCTTCTCCCTACAATGCATTTTTTTTTTAAGTAGTTAGTTGTCTTATAAAGAAACTAGAAGAAAACACGTAGCATTTTATACTTACCCATTCATTTATCATTTCTGGTACTCTTCATCCTTTCTAGTAGATTTTGTCTTACATCCAGCATTTTTTCCTGTAGGTCTGTTGGCACTGAAATAGCTCAGCTTGAATTTATCTGAAATGTCTTTATTTCATAAATTGTATTCTTTTAAATTTATTGAGACTTTTGTTATGTCCCAGAATATGGTCTATCTTAATAAATGTCCTGTTTTGCATTTGAAAACATTGTGTTTTGCTGGTGTTAAATGGAGTGTTTTATAAATGTCAATTGGGTCAAGTCAGCTGAAAACATTCCATTATTTCTTCAAATATTTTGTGTCTGTCCCTCCTCTGTCCCTTTTCTTTCAGGACTCCAATTATACGTATATTAGAACACATGATGTTGTCCTAAAACTCAAAGATGTTCTGTTCATTTCCTCCCCCCACCCTCTGGCCCAGTTTCGTTTTGGATAATTTCTGTTACTATGTCTTCATATCCACTAATCTTTTTTTTTTTTTTTTCCTTTCTGCGATATCCAATCTGCTGCTAATCCCTCTTGTTTTTCAGCTCAGATATTGCAGGTTTCAACTCTCAAAGCTTGATAGATACCTGTGTGTTTTATCTTCCAGGTCTTTACTCAACATGTTTAATATCTTTCCTGTAGCACTTTGAACATTTGGACTACAGTTATAGTAATTATTTTAATAGCCTTGTCTGCTAATTTTGTCTGATCTAAACAAAAGAATCAATGAGAGTGCTCTAACTGGTCATTAGTTCCAGGATGGTTTCAATTCATTGATTTTGTTCCTTTTTTATGGGTCATTATTCCCTACGTGTTTGTGTGCTTGGTAATATTTTGTTGGATGCCAGATATGTGAATTTTACCTTTTTGGATGGTGGCTATTTGTATATTCTAATAAATACTCTTGAACTTTGCCCTGGGATACAGTTAAGTTACTGGAAAGCAGTTTGATCCTTTTATTTCTTCCACTGTACACTCCCAGTTCCCACTGTATACTTCTCATCTTCACTACACCTTTGACTTTATGCTTCACATTTTACAAACATATACATTAACAAAAGTATAATTCTCTTTACACATCCCTCCACTGTTTTTTTTTTTGTGCCAATATTGTCATATATTTACACCTACAAAGTAAATATACTTTGTAGATTTGTTAGGCAGAACCACAGTAAGGTTTAGCCTAGGGATGATCATTTCTTACTACAGAGGCAAGACCCTTCTGAATTCTCTACTCATTGTCCCATGAGCTATAAAATTTTCCAGCTTGGCTGATGAGAACAGGCATTATTCTTGGCCATGTGTGAGGCCAGGAACTGTCCTCTTTAATATTTTCAGGTGGTTCTTTTTCCCAGTTTCAGGTAGTTTCATCTGACACATATACTCTGCTAAATATTTGAGTGAAACCTGCAGATTTCTGCGTTTCTCTCTGTATGTCGCTTTCTTCTCTCCTGCACTGTGCCTTGCTCTCCTCAGATTCTCAGCTCCATCTCAACTCAGGGAGCTGCCTGGGTTCCACCTATTCTCTCCATCACTGCAGTCTGGAAACTTGGAAGATAATCAAGGGGTTCACCTCATTGTTTCTCATTTCTCAGGGATCACTGTCTGTTTTTGTCTGTGCCCAGTGCCTTAAATTCTTAATTCCCATATTTTTTTTCCAGTTTTTTCAGTTATTTTGGGTAGGACGGTAAATCCCATCCCTGTTTCTCCAGCATTGGTCAGAAGCAGAAATCCCTCCACGAATATTCAAAGCAATTAGAAAAGGATCCTTTCCTCATGCTTAATCCATTCTTTTCCCCTTTATTCCAACTCTCTCTTCACGGCAACACTTTTTATTTAATTTTGAATTCTCAACTAAGTTAATGCTGGACATATTCCAAGTAAGTTATATTATTTTAAGGTGTAATATTCATTATTATATTATAAAATGAATTGTAATGTGGATGTATGGTCAGAGAAATTCAAACAGATGTTTTCAATTTCTAGCTTTTTTTCTAACCAGTCTTGGGTATATAAATTGTGTATCATCAGAAAAATCTTCTAATCCTCTTCTAGATACTGGGGATAATTAATGAAGAAAAAGACACAAAATCACTGACCTTATGGAGCCTGCATGATACCCTTAACCCTACTTTTTTTGTTTGTTTTTTTTTTCGGTTCATGGTCCAGGAATCGAACCCGGCTCTCCCGCATGAAAGGCGAGCAGTCTAACCACTGAACTACCCGTGCACCCAACCCTATGTTTTTAAAAGCAATTTTACTAGTTTCCTATCATAAGCTTCTCTTATGCTCAACTCCCTGCATTAAATCAGTCAACATGTTATATTAATGACACCCTCTCCAAATACTTTGAATCTGTCCACTGCTACAATCGCAGTCCAAAGCACTATTGCCTTTTCCTTGAAATGGAGCTACAGCCCCATAATTCCCCTTTAATATAAATCTAACCTCATGCATTATTTGGTGTGAGCTTTAAAACGCATAAGTTGTATCATATCACTCCCCTGCCAAAAATCTTTTAAATAATTCCCATCCCATTTTAAATAAGACCTATTAGACTCCCTTATATATATATATATATACACACACACACACCACACACATACTTTTTTTTTTTTTTTTTTTTTTTTTTTTTTTGCATAAGCAAGCACTGGGAATCAAACCCGGGTCTCCAACATGACCAGCAAGAACTCTGCCTGCTGAGCCACCATGGCCCAACCTACACATATATTTTGACTGCCTATATTTCTGCTATCATCTACCTCTCTCCTCATTGCTCACTATGATCTAGCTACAGTTATATATTAGTTCTCTTTCAGCTTTTCAAATGCATCGTGACTTTTCTTAACACATGGGTTTTGCATGCCTTTGCCTTTATCTGGACCTTTCTTCATCCTCTATTCACTTGGAAAACCCATACTCCAATTTAGAGACCTTAGCTTAGGTGTCACTTCTTTAGAGATGGCTTCCCTTAAGACCCAATATAATATAGTGACTTCCCTGTTTTACTATAGCATTTTAAATTCTTTATCTTCATATATTTGTGGTGGGCATGCTTTATCTTTTATTCATCCTTTCCCTACTTCTGTAAATATCAGTCCTTCACAGCCACACTTCCTTTATACTTCTTGGTTCTCTCACCATCCTACCTTCCCCACCGCTGCAGGACCTGGGCATTTGTCCCAGGCACCTCATCCTTTTGCTGCAGGCTTTGGCATAGAGTAAAGTCCCATTTGGCACAGGATAAAGTCCCATTGCACAGATTTCTTCCCTGGGGTTTTCTAAATTGGACATGAAGGGGCCTTGGATTTCAAGCCATAAGCAGGTCATTAGAGCTTCCAGCTGTCATGTGTCCTCACCATATAAAAATGCCTGTGACAATGAGATCAAAACATAGATCCAAGCCAAGATGAAAAAAGAAAACCTTGACAGTATTCAAATGATGGGATCTAGTTGATTCTGACTTCAGTTACTACTTTAATCATTTCTGAGGCTCCACACCATTCCCTTAAGAGTGGTATGAGTTTAGTTTCATGTTACTCGCATTTGAAGATTATTGATGAATACAAACCTTGACATAGTTTGAAATATTTGTTTAATTGTTTTAATTATAAGTCCCACGGGGAAAGGACTATGCTTGCTTGTTACTTACGGTACATATGCTACGTGGTACAGTACTTGGGACACAGCAGATGCTCGAGTTTTTGTCAAACAAACGAATGAATGAATCACATAAATGGCAAAGCTGCCTTCAATAGAGAAATAGATATTATATTATCATAAGAAGGAGAGCACCAGGTAAAAATATTAGACGGTAGGTTTTAAAAAAATAGTGAGACAAGAAATCTACTCAAAGGATAATCAATATTATTGAGCCAAGATGAGCTCAGTGAAGTAAGATATTTTAGTGTCTGAGCTGAGACAGAGAAACAGAAAAACTCAGCATATCTTTGTAATATAAAGGAAAGGCAGGGTATGGGAATGAGATGAGAGTAAATATGGAGATGGGGAGATACATTCTTTTATCATTTTCTTCTTTTGCTTCTGTATCTGAAATCTCTTGATGTGTTATATCAATGTGGTATATAAAATTGACGTATGACATATGACATATGGGAAAGATTAGTCATGATGGCCTGCCTCCACTTTTTGACTTCTCTTCTATGATAATGGTACACGGGGAAACCCTCAAATGGGTTCTGGTGGGTGGTGGAGACTGGGTCTCTCTACTCTGAATTCTCAAAAGGGTTGGGTGGAAAGAGGCTGGAGAAATCTGGGGTCCAAGAAGAAACAAGCCAGGGACTCTAGGAATCATTTCTCTTCTAAATTAATTGGCCCCTGGAGAGAACACTCCCAGGTTATCTTCAGGGCTGGATTACCTGATATATCTCATTCCCCTGACCCTGTAGACAAATTCCAAGGAAAGCCCTTTGGGAAAGCTTACCTCACAGCACACAAAACAGTCTAATTGGCATGGGGAGTAACGGCCTCCAGAACAGACCCAGGATGGGTCCTCTGGGCTTAAACCATGTGTCCTCATTTTCCACATCATAGGTCCCCTGGGTTGGAGGGATGTTTCATTTCTCACAATCTTGAAGGTACTCTTCTTCCCTCAAGATTGGTGTATGTTAGGACAAGTCTGTCCTCATTCCAGCCCCTGTAATTGTCACTGAGGAAACATTCACACAGTCTGAGAAGAGGCTTATATTAAAAGCACCAGTGCCAGAGCAAAAATTCACTTTTATTAAGTAGGGAAGGAGGTATAAAGCTAAGAAGACAGTGCCTTGAGTGATCTGAACAGCAGTAAACCTAAAACATTGTCTTTTGTCTCCGGACATGTTGATGATTGAACTGGTATTGATTTGTTTCTAAATCTGGTAACACTAGTGGAAATTCCTATTGCCCAAGTTCTAACTGCCATCTTAGGCTGGAAAGATGGCTCCGATACATGTTTAGAGCCCAAGGAAGCATATGTGTGATTCCAAAGCCCAAGCAGTAGAGATTAAAGAAGTTCCTCCACTTAATGTGGCTTGATCTATGCTGGTGGAGGTCAACCTCCCAGTACAGTTAGCAACTACAATCACTGTTGCTCCCACTGACACTTGGTCGGAGGGATAACTGGTACAAACAAACAATGACTGTGTCATGGACAATGTCCTCTAAGCCACCCCATGGGAAATGGAGCTTTCCAGGGTTAGAGAAGGAAGCCTGATGAGACCTCAAAAAAGCCTTGTTCTGAGCATCTGTAGTCCACATGTGAGCTGGTAAAGACACGTTCTACCCTCTCCATTTCACGGCTCCACCTGTTCCACCCACATCTCTACAGGGGGACTTCTAGGTAATATAATGGCAGGGGCTGCAGTGTCCTGGAAACCTTTAGTGGATTCTAGAGCCTCTCTGGTATTGTCAGCCTTCTCCCCATTCCTTAAGTCAGTGGGGGATATTTGGTCAGCCCATGGGGAAAGCCTCCTGAGAAAGTAGAGAAAAGTTCCCTGCAGGCAACAGATCAGAATGGGGAGTTATCAGAAGAGTTGCCTAAGGGAGGAAGAGAGACACAAGTCGGATGATGAAAAGCTTACATCTATGGAGAGCTCCTGAGAAAGAGATAGGGAAGTAGATGGAGACTTAAGCAAAAGGGAGATGAATGGCTATCTCGACTCGGTCCAAGTGATCAGGGACAGTGTGGGCAAAGTTGGGCTCGGTCCACAAGGAGCTGAGTATAAAATTACAGTGTGAGGTGACGGCCAAAAAACATGAGCTCCTAAGCTCCCTTAGTAGAGAGAGGGAGACATAATAGATGTGATCTCTGTCTTACTGGTAAAATTGTACTTTGAAGACTGCATTCCATTCTGAGTTCTTTGATTTCTTTTAAAGTAGCAATAATGGCTCATCAATTGCAAATCATGCAAGAAGTTAATAATAGGGGAAACTATGTGTGTGGGTGGGGTATGTGGGAATGCTCTGTACGTTCTGTGCCACTCTTCTGTAAACCTAAAACTACTCTAAAAGTAAAGTTTCATTTCTTTTTTAAAGTAAGTAGATAATCTGGAATGCATGAAGGTCTAGGAAGAGATGTTTAAGAGGAAAAACACCAAGAGGCATAGGGTGGAAATTTTATGAGTCAATATAGATTATTGCTTTTGAGTTATGCTCCACCATGGAGACCAAACTCTCCTTCTGATTATTCATTTGGGGATTGGATAAAGGGCAGAATAGGGAGTTTGGCTAATGAGATGTTATATGACTAGTTTTATCAGCCTGACCCACAATTTGAAGACTCTTAGGTCTACTCAGGGGACATTTCTTGTTTGTCTTCAGGTACCTGAGTATGGTGGCTTTGTTATGTGCCTATATAGCTCATCAAACCATACTTAATCTCCAAATAAGATAACACCAAAGCTATCCTTCTCCCTAACATGATCCAACTATCCCGCATATAACCAAAAACATGCTAACTTTTTTCCAAAAAAGAGGATTAAAAAAAAACACACTAATGCTTTTTCCACTGGAGGATATAAAATTCCTTTTCTGTCTTTAGGTGACAATTATTATTATATTATATTATGTTATGCATAATATATATGCATAATTGTCAGTAAAAAAGATGATGATTTCTGCCCTGTGAAACAACATTCTTTAAACATATGTCTACAGTGGACCCACCACACCCTCAGGACACTAACTTTTATTATCTTACAGGCTGAAAATATCCTTCCTTTTCTGAGGGTTTCTAGCCTCGGAATGATTTGGATCAGAGTTCTGGATCCATCATCTGCCAATGGTGTGATACTTGTATTTTATATCTCTCTGTAAGCTTGAATTATGACTATAGAGCTGTCACGCATTTCTCCTTTAAGCTCCCCTCCGAGTTATATTTTACATTATTACAATCTGTACAGAATGCTTTATAATTTTACATACTTGATTATTTGGGTATAAAGAAAAATCATATAATTTGTATATGTTTCTTATAACCAGGAGTTTTACTTTAAAATTTTAGGAATTTTCTACTGTTACAGTTGATCCTTTTGAGTATTTGGGGTATAAAAGGATATATTTAAATATTCTTGGGTTTTCGTTTTCCATAAATGAGGGTTGTTTTTTTTTTCATGAATTGTTTTACAGTGCCCAGTACTTTGGAGCAACGTTAAATAATAAGAATGAAAATGAACATTTTATTTTGTCAAAGAATTTAATTGGAGGGGGGTATGTTTTGAATATTTGATCATTTTGATGTTTTTGGTTGGCAATTCCAAAATGTTAGTTATGGTATCAAGAAGTCTTCATCACTAGGGTGCACAGGTGGTTCAGTGGTAAAATGCCCACCTTCCATGTGGGAGACCCGGTTCGATGCCCGGACCATGCACCCCAAAAAAAAAAAAGTTTTCATTACCAGTCTATAGTCACTTTTCCCATATTTGCCATTTTTCAGCCACATTAGATTTTTCTTAGCCCCTGACTATAATAAATGGAAGAAATATTTTAATTATTTCTGTCAAGAAATTCTTCCTCCCTTTATTCAGCTGATGTGTGTCCTGTTGCTCTTTCAGGACTTAAATCAATTTCTAGAAAGTTCTCTGACATCCCAAAGCAACATTAGCTGCTGCCCTTAGTCTTTGTACCTGACTGCTCCCTGTCAGCTGCGTCGCGACCACTGCGCCCCTCCATCGGGTTTGTCTCCTCTCCCCTCCTCGGACCTAGGAGCCCGGGCAGAGTATCCCATGGTGTCCTCGGCACCCTGCCCGGTGCCTGGCTCACCGCGTTTATACAGTACAAGCTTGCATTGCTTTTACATCACACAAATGATTTCTGAACACTGGCTTTTGTCATGAACACTACCAGGAGAAATAAGCTTAATAGGCCTTTGATGTGATAGGGTCTGATTGAGAGAAATACACAAAACCCAGTTACTTACAACAACTAACTATTAAAATCCATAGTAGAAATAAACATAGATTACTTTGCAGTGGTCTTAAAATTATTTTCTTGAAAAGGTACTACCTGAAGTCAAATGGATGAGGGCAAAGAGAAGAATACCCTTTCATAGGAGAGGATTCTCAGTGTTGATAATGAAATTACTGACTAAATAGAAGAACCATTTTGAGATTTCAGTCCTATTCCAGAACCTTCCTATTTCCTGGGACAAATGAAGATGTATATGGAAGGATGAGGGGAGATCCTTTAGCTCCATACTTATCTTACTGGAAATCTTCTTGGGGCAAGGCATGCAGTCAAAGGGGCAGGCAGCCTTTCCCCACTGGGGGGTTTTCCTGAATCCAGGGCCACAATTTCTGCACACAGAGCAGGGAGTCTATAGAGAATCAGGGGAGGGTCTCATTAAAATCTGAAAATATGATTTATTCCTGTGAAAATGCGTTTCATTCATTTACTAGACTGGATGTTATCTACTGTCTGATGCTAAATAGACCAAATTTTAGAAGTATTATGTTTGATGCATTTAAAAATTTTCCCATAATAATTGGACAATAAAAAAGGAAAATTACTAAAGTTGCAAGGGGCAAATATGCCTCTTCTAATTGAGCTGAAGTATGGGAAAGAAAGGCACAATAGAAGAGATGAAAAATACAATTGAGACCTATGATAGCAGATATGAAGAGACAGAAAAAGAGATTAATGAACTAGAGGACAGGACATCTGAAATCCTACACACAAAAGAACAGATAGGGAACAGAATGGAAAAATATGAGCAGGGTCTCAGGAAATTGAATGACAACATGAAGCACATGAATATATGTGTTATGGGTGTCCCAGAAAGAGAAGAGCAGAAAGAATAATGGAGGAAATAATCACTGAAAAATTCCCATTTCTTATGAAAGACATAAAATTACAGATTCAAGAAGCCAAAGAGAATAGATCCCAATAGACCTATTCCAAGACACTTACTAGTAAGATTGTCAAATATGAAAGATAAAGAGAGAATTTTGAAAGCAGCAAGAGAAAACCAATTCATCATATACAAGGGAAGTTCAATAAGACTATGGATTTCTTAGCAGAAACTATGGGGGTGAGAAGGCAGTGGTATGATATACTTAAGATTCTGAAAGAGAAAAAATGCCAACCAAGAACTCTATGCCCAGCAAAATTGTCCTTCAAAAACGAGGGGAAGATTAAAATATTTTTCAGATAAACAGTCACTGAGAGAGTTTGTGACTAAGAGACTAGCTCTACAAGAAATACTAAAGGAACCCCTTCAGGCAGATAGGAAAATACAGAAGAGGGAAGTCAGGAGAAGAGTGTAGAAATGAAGACTATTAGTAAAAAAGAGAAAAAAAAAAGATATGACATGTAAAATCCAAAAGACAAAATGGTAGAAGAAAGTACTGCTTTTACAGTAATGATATTAAATGTTAATGGATTACCCCCCCAATCAAAAGACATAGATTGAAAAAAAAAGAAGAAGACATAGACTGTCAGAATGGGTTAAAAAAAAACACGACCCATCTATATATTATCTACAAGAGATTCACTTTTAGACCCAAGGACAGAAATGGATTGAAAGTGAAAGGTTGGAAAAAAATGTTTCACACACACACACACACACACACACACACACACAAAACAACCAGAAAAGAGCGGGGTAGCTATACTAATATCTGACAAATTAGACTTCAAATGTAAAACAAAAGAGACAAAGAAGAAGGGCATAATGTATTAACAAAAGGAACAATTCATTGAGAAGACATAACAATCATAAATATTTATGCGCTGAGCTACAGTGCCCTAAAATACATGAGGCAAACACTGACTACACTGAAAGGAGAAGTAGACACCTCTACAATAATAGTTGGAGGCTTCATACATGGCTATCACCAATGGATAGAACATCCAGAGAGAGAATCAATAAGAAAACAGATTTTGAATATTATGATAAATGAACTAGACTTAACAGACATTTACAACAGCAGGATACAATTTTCCTCAAGTGCTCATGTATCATTCTTGAAGATAGACTATATGGTGGGTCACAAAGCAAGTCGCAATAACTTTAAAAAGATTAAAATTATACAAAACACTTTCTCAGATCATAATGGAATGAAGTTGGAAATCAAGA
>PVIY010031730.1:0-11988 GCA_004026745.1 Myrmecophaga tridactyla | reverse complement strand
CCCTACAGAAATAAAGATGATGAGGATGCTAATAAATGAGACAATTAGATGAAATGGACAACTTTCCAGAAAATCATGAACAACAAATACTGACTTGAGAAGAAAGAGATGACTTCAACAAACAAATCACAAGTAAAGAGAGTGAGTCAGTCATCAAAAAGCTCCCCAAAAAGAAAAGTCCAGGACCAGACAGCTTCATGTGAATTCTACCAAGCATTCAAGAAAGAATTAGTCCCAACCCTGCTCAAACTCTTCCAAAACAATTAAAGAAGAGGGAAAGCTACCTAACTCATTCTATGAAGCCAGCATCACCCTCATACCACAGCCAGACAAAGATACTACAAGAAAATGAAATTATGGTGCAATCTCTTTATGGAATATAGATGCAAAAATCCTCAACAAAATACTTGCAAATTGAATCCAGCAGCACACTAAAAGATTTATACACCGTGACCAAGTGGGTTATATTTCAGGTATGCAAGGGTGGTTCAACACAAGAAAATCAATTAATGTAATACACCATATCAAAAAAAAAATCAAAGCAGAAAAACCACATCATCATCTTGACTGATGCAGAGAAGGCATTTGACAAAATTCAATATTCTTTCTTGATGGAATTTCTTCAAAGGATATGAATAGAAGGGAACTTACCCAACATGATAAAAAGAATATACAAAAAACACACAGCTAACATCATACTCAGTGGAGACAGACTGAAAGCTTTCCCTGGAAGTTCTAGCTAGAGCAATTAGACAAAAAAAAAAAAAAGAAATAAAAGGCAACCAAATTTGAAAGGAAGAAGTAAAACTATCACTGTTTGCAGATGACATGATACTATATGTCAAAAATCCCAAAAAATCTACAGCAAAAGTACTAGAGCTCATAAATATGCATAGCAATGTGTACAAGATCAACACTCAAAAATCAGTGTTTCTATACACTAGAAATGAGCAAACTGAGGAGGAAATCAAGACAAAATTTTCCATTTACAATAGCAACCAAAAGAATCAAATATACAGAAATAAATTTAACCAAGGACACAGAAGACCTATACACAGAAAACTACAAAAAAAAAATGCTAAAAGAAGTCAGAGATGACCTAAATAAATGGAAAGGCATACTGTGTTCATGGATTGGAAGACTAAATAAAGTTAAGATGTCAATTCTACCCAAATTGATTTACAGATTCAATGCAATACCAATTAAAATCCCAACAACTTACTTTGCAGAAATAGAAAAACCAATAACCACATTTATTTGGAAGGGAAGCATACCCTGAATAGCTAAAAATATCTTGAGAAAGAGGAATGCCCCAGATTTTGAATGTGTTCTTGGCTGATTGTCTTTAGCTGTCAGTCCCTTTAGGGGTTGCTTCAGCTGCAAGGAGCTTCCTTCCCCAAGGATGTGCTTCTTCCTGGCATGACCTTATCCAATGAAAGACTGAAGTAGGAATACAAATACCTAGCCATTTCAGCCCAATTTGGGACAAGCTGAATGACCATTCTAGCTCCAGAACTCCCTATAAGTGTTGGCCAAGCCTTTCATGAGACCTACATTGGAGCTTAACTTATACCTCTGCCACTCCTCCTGTCTCTCCCTCTTTTCTACATGTGCTGATCCCAAGGGCACTCCTTAATAAAACATCCTGCATGCTAAACTCTGTCTTGGAGTTTGCTTCCCACAAAACCCAACATGTAAAAGTTGGTACCAGGGTTGTCCAAAAAAATAACCACTCAGTTGGGTTTTGGAGCTGGATCACTCTCTCCTCAGCTGGCCAAGAGGACCCCATCATGGTGTCAGGAGAAGCACAAATAGTCTCTGGCACAACCTGGAGCCCAATTCTAGAAGATGATGTAGGAGGATATCTAGGTGATTGTGTTGGCTTGAAGCTGTTCTGTACCCCAGAAAAGCCATGTCCTTTAATCTTCATTCAGTATTGCTGGGTGGAATCATTTTTATTGTTTCCATGGAAATGTGACCCACCCAATTGTGGGTGGTCATTTTTGATTAGATGGTCTCCATGGAGAAGTGTCTCCACCCATTCAAAGTGGGGATTGCTTACTGGAGCCCTTTAAGAAGGAACCATTTTGGAAAGAGCCACGAGAGCCAACAGAATTGACGGAGTCCTGGGGAAGCCATTGTAGAGAAAGTTAGCAGATGTTGCCATGTGCCTTTCCAGCTGAGAGAGAAACCCTGAATGTCACCGGCCTTTTTGAGCCAAGATATCTAACCCTGGATGCCTTAGGTTGGACATTTCTATAGCCTTGCTTTAATTAGCGTATTTTCATAGTCTTAGAATTGTAAACTTGCAACTTAATAAATACCCCTTTTTAAAAGCTATTCTGTTCTGGTATATCACATTCTGGCAGCTTGCAAACCAGAACAGTGACCTTAGTCACTTAGATTTGGAAGTGACTTTTTAGATATAAGTCTAAAAGCACAATCTATGGGGGGAAAAAGACAAGTTGGACTTCATTAATAATTAAAAACGTCTGCTGCTAAGGTCAGGGACAGGCTAGTATCACTAGGGCAGGCCTCTGCTAGTTAAGCTCTGTCACTGCTACACCCTTTCTGTGATGTAGCCTGTGGAGCTATGTGCTGTAGTTATCTAAATCCTCCAACAGAAGAAAAAAAAAGAGAGTAGCAGCTGAGAAGAAAAAGAAGCAGGATGAACTAAAATGGGTTGTGAGAGTATTGGCAGAAGACCAAGCTGGCAGTAGATTACATGAGAGATTCTTGGGAACCTAATTTTCTCCCAGAACAATAGTGGATGAATACAGCTTTCCACTATGTGCAGGGGGGTGGGAAGGGATTTTTAAAATTCTTCTGTGTGAAAGACACTGTTAAGAGAATGAAAAGACAAGCGACAGACTGGGGGAAAATATTTGCATAATACATCTGACAAAAATGTACAGACAACTGTTGAAACTCAACAATAATCAAACAAGCAACACAATTAAAAAATGGGCAAAAGAGCTGAACAGATACCAAAAAAATAAATACAGAAGGAATAAACGTATGAAAAGATGCTCAAAATCACTTGTCATTATAGAATCACTAATGAAAGCAATGAGATAGCACTACACAACTATTAGAATCGCTAAAATCCAAAACACTAATACTACCAAAATGCAGGCCAGGATGTGCAGCAACAGGAATGTTCATCCATTGCTGGGGGTAGGCAAAATGGTAGTCACTTTGGAAGACTGTCTGGCAACTTCTTACATAAGTAAACATAGGTTTACCATATGACCCAGCAATCATGCTCCTAAGTATTTACCCAGATGAACTGAAAAATGTATGCCCACACAAAACCTGCTTGTAGGAATGTCTATGGCAGCTCTATTCATAATCACCAAATATGGTAAGCAACCTAGATTCCCTCTGATAGGTGAATGGGTAAACAAATTATAGTGCATCCATACAATAGAATATTATTCAGTGATAAAAAGAAATGAACTATCAGTGATAAAAAGAAATGAACTATCAAACCACAAAAAGACATGGAGATCTTGGAGTAGCTAGTAATAAAAACCTAAAATTGTGGCATTGTAATCCATACCAAACTCTAAAATCTGTTCTACAATTAATCGTTGAGGTGTCCTTTGAAATTTATTGCTTATATATATATATATACATATGTTATTTTTCACAAAAAAGAAAAAAAGGCTATTGTGATGTTAAATGCACAACTATAAGATGATACCATGAACCACTGACTGTACACTTTGGATGATTACATGGTGTTCTAGTTTGCTAACTTCTGGAATGCAATATACCAGAAACAGAATGGCTTTTAAAAAGGGAATTTACTAAGATGCTAGTTTACAGTTCTGCAGCAAGGAAAATGTCCCAATTAAAGCAAGGCTATAAAAATGTCCAAATTAAGGCACCAAGAAGAAGTTACCTTCACTCAAGAAAAGCATTTCTCTCTCAACTGGGAAGGCATATGGTGAACACGGTGAGTCTGCTAGCTTTCTCTCCCAGCTTCTTGTTTCATGAAGCTCCCCCAGGGGCGTTCTCTTTCTTCATCTCCAAAGGTCACTGGTTGGTAGGCTCTGTGGTTCTCTCAGCCTCATGGCTCTGCTTGGCTTTGCTGTGGCTTTCCAGTGGTTCTAAAAAGGGACTCTCTCCAAAACGTTTCCTCTTAAAGGATTAATGGGTGGAGTCACAACTCCATGCAAGTTACCACCCACAGTTGGGTGGGTCACATCTCCATGGGAAGAATCAAAATACTCCCAGACAGCAATATTGAATGAGGATTAAAGTACATGGCTTTTCTGGGGTCCACCACAGATTCAAGCTGGAAAGATAGAGTAGAAAATACTGAAAGACAAAGTAGACGAAATTAGAAATATACTAGACACACATGATAGCAGATTCAAAGAAGTAGAAGGAAGAATAAGTGAGCTAGAAGACAGAACAATTGAACTAGAGTGCACAAAAGAATAAATGGCAAGAAAGATGGAAAAAATGCAACTGGATCTTAAGGAAATGAAAGATAACAAAAGGTGCACAAATCTAAGAATCACTGGTGTCCCAGAGGAGAACAGTAAAGGGCTGGGAAGGTTAGTTGAGGATATACTCAGGAAAAACTTGCCAACCCTTATGAAAGACATAAATACACAAATCAAAGAGTCCAACACACTTCAAATAGAATAAATATGAATAAGCCTACTCCAAGACACATGCTAATCAAACTGTCAGGTGTTGAAGAGAAATACAAAGTCCTGAAAGCAGCATGAGAAAAGCAATCTACTACATACAAGGGAAACCACAGAAGGCTGAGTTCAGACTACTCAAAAGGCACAATGTAAGCACGAAGGCAGAGGTATGATATATTTAAGATCCTGAATGTAAAAGACCTTCAACCAAGAATTTTTTTATCCAGCCAAGTTATCCTCCAAAATTGAGGGAGAGAAAAAAATAAATTAAATTAAAAATTTAGGGAGAGGTTAAAATCTTCAAACACAAATAAAGATTGAGGAAACTAGTCAACAAGACACCAGCTCTCCAAGAAATACTAAAGCGAGTCCTATCAGCTGGAAAAAAAAAAAAGACAGGAGAGAGAGATCTTGAGGAGGGCACAGAATTGGAGGATATGAGCAACAGTAATATAAAGGATAAAAAGAGAGAGAAGAAAAGAAATATGTAGATCTGACAAATAAAAACTAAAGGATGCAATGGTAGAGTCAAGAACTGCTTTTACAGTAATTTATTTGACCATTAATAGACTAAAATTACTAATTAAAAGATATAGACTGGCATAATGTATAAAAAACATTACCCCTCTATATGCTGTTTACAAGAGATACATCTTACACTCAAGGACACAATTAGATTGAAAGTGAAAGGATGACTAAAAGATCTATGCAAGCTGTAACCAAAAGAAAGCAGAAGTAGCTATACTAATATTAGACAAAATAGACTTTAAATGTAATGACATCATAAGAGACAAAGAAGGGCACTATATTTCAATATATAAAATATTAAATATAAATATAAAAAGGGACAGCTTACCAAGAGGAAATAACAACCATAAATGTGTATGCTCCCAATCAAGGAGTTCCAAAGTACATGAGACAAACATTGGTAAAACTGAAGGGAGCTAAAGACATTTCATCGGTAATAGTGGGAGACTTTAATACACCACTCTCCACTGTAAATAGAATAATCAGACAGAAGATCAACAAGAAAATAGAGAATGTAAACAATGGGATAAATGAATTAGAACAATAGATATATAGAGATCATTACACCCCCCAAAACCAGGATATACATTCTGCTCTAGTGCTCATGGAACATTCTCCAGGATAGATCATGTGCTGGGACACAAAACAGGTCTTTATAAATTTAATAAGATTGAAATTATCCAAAGCACTTTCTCTGATCGCAATGGAATAAAGATGGAAATTAATAATCACCACAGAACCAGAGCTTTCAAAATATATGGAGAGTAAACAATACACTCTTAAATAATCAGTGGGTCAAAAAAGAAATTGCTAGAGAAATTGGTAAATATCTGGAGACAAATGATAATGAGAAGACAATATACAAAAACTTATGGGGACCCTTACCTTACACCCTATACAAAAATTAACTCAAAGTGGATCAAACACCTAAATATAAGAACTAGCACCATAAAGCTTCTAGAAGAAAATGTAGGGAAACATCTTCAAGATTTAGCAATAAGAGATAACTGCCTAAACTTTACACCCAAAGCACAAGCAACAAAAGAAAAAAATAGATAAATGGCAACTGCTCAAAATCAAATGCTTCTGCACCTCAAAAGACTTTGTCAAAAAGGTGAAGAGGCAGCCAATACAATGGGAGAAAATATTTGTAACTCACACATTGGACAAAGGTTTGATATCCTGTATACATAAAGAAATCATGCAACTCAGCAACAAAAGAACAAACAACCCAATTACAAAATGTGTTAAAGATATGAATAGGCATTTTTCTGAAGAGCAAATATAGATGGCTCAAAAGCACACGAAGCAATGATCATTTTCATTAGCTATAAAGGAAATGCAGATCAAGACTACAATGAGGCATCACCTCATACCTATAAGAATGGCTGCTATTAAACAAACAGGAAATTACAAATGTTGGAAAGGATGTGGAAAAACTGGGGCACTTATGCACTGCTGGTGGGAATATATAATGGTACAGCCACTATGAAGACAGTTTGGTGGTTCCTTAGGAAACTAGATATCAAGCTGTACTATGACCCAGCAATAGCACTATTTGGCATATACCCAGAAGAGCTGAAAGCAGTGACACAAACAGACATTTGCACACTGACGTTCAAAGCAGCATTATTCACAATTGCCAAAAGATGGAAACAATCCAAATGGCCATCAACAGACGAGTGGATTAACAAAATGTGTTATATACATATGATGGGATATTATGCAGTAGTAAGATGAAATGATATCCTGAAGCACATGACAAGATGGATGAGCATTGAGAACATAATGCTGAATGAAATAAGCCAGACACAAAAGGATAGATATTGTATGACTCCACTTTTATGACCATGGTAAAGGTAAAATCAATGGCTTATAATACAGAATATAGGGAACTTAGAGATATATAGAAGCTAGAGATGGTGAACAGTTAGCTAATGAGGTTGAACTCAAAGGTAAGGGAATAGAGAGAAGTGAAGGCAGTTCTCTAGTGGGTCTATAAGTAATATTACCATATTGAAGGTGGACATGATTGAAAGGGGTTATAGAGACCTGTGTTCCACTGATTAACACTAGAAATATTGATAAGTTCTTACAAGAACTACTTCAAAGGTATGATTCATGTACAAAGAGTATTGAAGTCCAGGATACAAGGGGTGTATTAGCTAGGGTTCTCTAGAGAAACAGAATCAGCAGGAGATATCCATACATATAAAATTTATAAAGGTGTCTCATGTAACCATAGGATGTAGAGTCCAAGGTCTGTAGGGCAGGCCACAAGCTGGCAACTCCAATGAAGTTCCTCAACAAACTCTCAGGAGAGGCTGGCTAGACAACCAGGGGAATGGAAGAGTCCAAAATCCACAGGACAGGCTGTAAAGCTGGCGGCTCCAATGGAGGGTGTGTATGAACTCCACAGGAGAGACTCACTGGCTGAAGCAGGAAGAGTGACTGTCTCTTCTAAATCCTTCTTAAAAGCCTTCTGGTGATTAGATTAAGCATCACTCATTGCAGGAGACACTCCCCTTAGCTAATTACAAATGCAATCAGCTGTGGATGCAGCCAATGTGATCATGATTTAAGTCCATGAAATGTCCTCATAGCAACAGACATGCTAGTGCTTTCCTGACCAGACAACTGGGCAATACCACCTGGCCAAGTTGACACATGAACCTGACCATGACGGTCCACCCCTTGTCAACTTGGCAGCTATACACATCACCTTAAACCATACTTAATCTCTAAATAGAAAATAACTGACACATTTTTTCCTTGCCTAACAATACTCAACTGTCTCGTGTACAACCAGAAACACATTAAATCTCTTCAGAATAGCGTCCAAGCACTTGGGTAATATTTAATCTTAAACTTGATGTCTTACAACTTAAATACTATAACATGAACAAAATAGCATTACATCCTTGTTTCTGTAACTGATCATGTGGTCGTAGTTCATATTTTTCACTACCTTCTTCCACTACCCATTCCATGTTCCCTTTACCCTCAGCAAGCACTTCAGCTGGCCATGGTTCTTTGCCTGCTGGGGTGACCCAAAAATTCATTGCTGAAATTTCAGAGCCATTGGTAGTCCTGCCTGGATTGGTTTGGTGCAGTTTTCCACTGATTTTAAACACAGGGCATGGTAGTACTAAGAGATGCCTCAGGGATCTCCTATATTCTGAAGAAAATTCTTCTTTATCTCCATTGTGTAGTTACAGTCCTACTTCCCCCTTATAGCAGGATCAGCCAATGGATGGCTGTTTTGGCAGAAGCATTGTGTGCAGCAAAAGCAAATCCATATCCAGAGTATGTGTCTATTCCAGTGAGAACAAATCACTGCCCCTTCCATAATGGGAGTTGTCCAATGTAATCAACCTGCCACCATGAGCCACCTGATCACCTCGGGGAGTGGTGCCATATCAGGGGCTGGGTGTGGGTCTCTGCTGCTGACAGATTGGGCACTCAGCAGTGGCTGTAGTCAAGTCAGCCTTGGTGAGTGGAAGTCCATGTTGCTGAGCCCATGCATAACCTCCATCCCTACCACCATGACCACTTTGTTCATGAGCCCATTGGGCAATGACAGGAATTGTTGGGGAAAGCAGCTGACTGGTATCCACAGAACATGTCATCTTAGCCTCTTGATTATTAAAACCTTCCTCTACTGAAGTCACCCTCTGGTGTGCATTCACATGAGACACAAATATCTTCAGTTTTTGGCCCACTCAAAAAGGTCTATCCACATACCTCTTCCCCAGACCTCTTTGTCACCAATCTTCCAATCATGCTCTTTCAAAGTTCCTGACCATCCAGCCAAACCACTAGCAACAGCCCATGAGTCAGTATACAAATGCACCTCTGGCCAGTTTTCCTTCCAAGCAAAATGAACAACCAGGTGCACTGCTCGAAGTTCTGTCCACTGGGAGGATTTCCCTTCACCACTGTCCTTCAGGAACATCCCAGAAAGGGGTTGTGGTGCTGCAGCTGTCCACTTCTGGTGGTACCTACCTATCATGCGAACCATCTGTAAACCAGATGCAAGTTTTCTCTTCCTCAGTCAATTCACTGTAAGGAAATCCCCAAGAAGCCATAGCTCTGGTCTGGAAAAAAGAAGGTAATGTGTCAGGAGTGCAAACCATGGGCATTTGGGCCACTTCCTCATGTAACTTACTGGTGCCTTCAGGACCTGCTCTTGGCCCTATCTCATATATACCCATTCTAGTTTGCTAGCTGCCGGAATGCAATATACCAGAAATGGAATGGCTTTTTTAAAAAGGGAATTTAATAAGTTACAAATTTACAGTTCTAAGGCTGTGAAATTGTCTAAACCAAAACAAGTCTATGTAAATGTCCAATCTAAGGCATCCAGGGAAAGATTCCTTGGTTTAAGAAGGCCGATAATGTTCAGGGTTTCTCTCTCAGCTGGAAGGGCACATGGTGAAGTCTGCTAGCTTTCTCTTCTGGGTTCTTGTTTTATGAAGCTACCCCGGGGGTAGTGTGGGCTCTGGCTCTCATCATTTTCTGCTCTCTCAGAATCTCCAAAGATCTCTGGCTGGTGGACTCTGTGGTTCTCTTGGCCTCGTGGCTCTGCTCAGCTCTGCTGTGGCTTTCTCTTCATTCTCAAAAGGACACTCTCTCCAAAATGTCTCTTCTTTTATAGGATTTCAGTAAACTGATCAAGATTCATGCAAAATGGGTGGAGACATGTCTCCATCTAATCAAGTTTAATAACCACAATTGATTGAGTCACACCTCCATGGAGATAACCTAATCAAGTTTCCAGCCTATAGTGCTGAATAGGGATTATAAGAAACCATTGCTCCCACAAGGATTAAAAACATGGCTTTTCTAGAGTACATAAATCTTTTCAAAGCAGCACAATACCATTTCCATTTTATGATGGAGTGCTGCTGTGAACACCCAACTTTATGAACACCCAGCTCATGATAGGTAACTCAGGTCTCATGGTAACTTAGTGGCCCATGGTTAAGCTTTCAGTCTCTACTAAGGCCCAGTAGCAGACCAAAAGTTGTTTCTCAAAAGAAGAGTGGTAATCTTCAGCAGTTAGTAAGACTTTGCTTCAAAATCCTAAAGGTCTGTGTTGTGATACTCCTATAGGGGCCTGCCATAGGCTCCAGACAGCATCTCTATCTGCCACTGGCACTTCCAGCACCATTGGATCTGCTGGATTATATGGTCCAAGTGGCAGAGCAGCTTGTACAGCAGCCTGGACCTGTCACAGAGCCTCCTCTTGTTCAGGTCGCCACTGAATATTAGCTTTTTTTCTGGTCACTCAATAAATGGGCCAGAGTAGCACACCCAAATGGGCAATATGTTGTCTTAAAAAAATCCAAAGAGAAAAACAAAGCATTGTGCCTCTTTTTTGGCCATAGGAAGGGCCAGATGTAGCAAACTGTTCTTCACCTTAGAAGAGATATCTCACCATGCCCCACACCACTGGACACCTAGAAATTTCACTGTATTTTTAAAAATTTATCTCCCATCCTCTGACATGCAAATGTCTTACCAATAAGTCTAGAGTAGTCGCTACTTCTTGCTTACTAAGTCCAATCAACATGATATCATCAATATAATGGACCGGTGTGATGTCTTGTGGGGAGAAGAAATGATCAAGGCCACTGCAGACAAGATTATGACATAGGGCTGGAGAGTATATACTCCTCAGTTAGGACAGTGAAAGTATATTACTGACCTTGCCAGCTGAAAGCAAACTGTTTCTGGTGAACTAGGCCAAGATGGCAGCTTAGTGAGGTGTGGGATTTAGTTTGTCCTACAGAGTAGCTAATAAATAGCCAGGAACAGTACAGAACAAGTGCTGGGGCCATGTCAGTGACCGATCTGGACAAGCATACCCCAGTCTGGACAAGCTGAACTGGCTGCAAGCCCACCCAGAACCATGAGTTCTCCAAGCCGTGGTGGCCAGCGTCCCTCCCCCACAGGTTGTTTCCCAGAGGGGGAAGGAAAGAGTTTACCAGCAGCAGGGGCTGAGTACAACAAAACTCCAATTGTGGAATTAATTTAAAAATCTGACTACTAAAAATAGGTCCCCAGCTCAGCTGAACCTTGAATAAAAGCGAAGGTCACTGGTTTTTGCCCTGGGGCAGAGAGGGCAGAGCTGACAGAAAAAGAAAAAAAAAAAAAGAGGCTTTTTTGAATTTGAAAAAGGTCTGGGCCCTGAAGGAAAGGAGGGGGCACATAGGACCTGGAGTTACACAGAGCAATGTACCAACTTAAGCTCTTGATTGGCAAACCTGAGGAACAGGGGTCCTGCTCTGAAAAGGACTCTATACTCTTTCATTTTGGTGGCTGTATTTCTCCAGCTTCACTGCTCTTTGGATACAGCTGCATGGCTTCTTGGGCTCCAGTGCCCCAGGCATAGGGAGAATTAAGCTTGTTTGAGTGTTTGTCTGGAGCCTGTTCCTTCCCCAAGAGAGAGGTGGGGCCCAGCTCAGGTGGAATCCCTCCCTCAAGGAGTTCAGACCCCAGTGAAGTGATTAAAGCCAGCCTACAACCTTTCCTCTGTCTCCACCATGTCCCCAGCAGGGAAAGTCTGCTGATGTAAAGGTACCACATCACCTTATGCTGGAGGGACCTGCAGGCAGACAAGCACCACATACTGGGCAGGATAAGAAAAACAGAGTCCAGAGACTTCATAGGAAAGCCTTTCAATCTGCTGGACCTCACCCTCAGGGAAAACTGATGCAGATGACTCTTTCCTCTTGACAGGAGGTGGGAAAATCTGGCTGGGGTAATAATACCTGAGTAGACCCTCCTAAGT
>PVIY010031729.1:0-29650 GCA_004026745.1 Myrmecophaga tridactyla | reverse complement strand
CGGGTCCCCGGGTGGCCCATCCCGGTGTGTATCAATAAAAGCTTTAACCCGCATTTGGCCTCAGTGAAGACTTCTCTCGCGACCGCCGGCTGGGGAAAGCGCCGGCTCCGGCTTACCCAGGTTAATTCTCTGCGAGCTCGCCCCCAAACCCACCCAGTGTACCGGTTTGCTCGACACGGCTGAAGCAATCCGCGGCAGTATTACTATTACTTATTAAAGTAGATTCTTTGCTCTCCTACTCTAGATTTTACTTTCTTTTTATTTCCTTATCTTCATGCATATGGTAATCAATGATTACAAGAGAAAATTAAGAAACATTTTCCTAAATATTTACTAATGCCAGAATAATGAACATCAATCTGTATTATTTGTACAGTAAGGTCTGTCCCATTTCCACAGACCTATTCCTCCTTCAATGCACTCTAGGTGTTGCTATTTTCCTTACTATCACTATAAAGGTCAAGTGTTTTTCTCCTTGTTTGCAATTGTTCTTCACAATTATTATTGGTATGGTTCTGTGCCTAATCATTTAATTTCCTGTCTCTGCCTCAATTTATTCAATCATAACATATATTAAATAATGGATACCAAAGTGCCTAAACCAAGCCTGTACATTGTACTCAACAAGTTGTACTTTGTATTATCTTATTTTCATAGTAGTAGACCTAATCTCACTATGTTCACAATGTAAAGTAAGAAAAAACAGGATAACAGCTTCAGTTGATACTAATTATGATGATTAGCAGATTTGTCAAGATATTGTTCCCAGAAAGTTAAAAACATGAGTTTTATAGAAACAATAAACACATTTTAAAGATTGTATTAAACTCATTACTAATGAGGAAATCATTAAGAAGAGAAAACTGGGTTGAAAGATATTTTATGGAACTTGCATATAAAGCCATTTTGAAAAAAAGAATGTGAAATTAAGATTGCTAGGTTATTTATAAAACTGATTAATGTCTTATACAGCAATAAATAAATCACTGGGGATTTCTTTTTTACCAGGCAGAAATCTACAAGTTCATATTTAAGTTCACACATAACTTCACATAGAAAATTTCAAATAGATAATTACTCTGTGGGTATGTTTATGAATGACTGCCCCTTTCAAAGTTATTAAGGACTGTTTTTAACATAGTTAAGAAATGATAAATTGGGCCGAAGAAAGACACAGTCTACCTTTTTCCCAAGTGTCTTTTTGGAATTGGTCTTAACTATTTTAATTAAAAGAAAATAACTACTGACAAGTTTGTCTCTCAGAGACTTGACAAACTTGAGTTCCAAATTCAAAGGGTCAACAAGGAGCTACACTAGAATGTAGCAACACATCATGAAAGCATTTTTAGGAGTTTTGAGGAAGTATCTCAGTGGATGGGTGTCAATTAAGCAATTAGTCACTGCTTTGTACAGACATTAGAAAAAGCACGCTAGCAGACCAGATTGAAATAAGAACTTTGGAGAATTAGAGCAAAGTTTTAAAAATGACAGACTTATGTAGATTCTGCTGCATGATCTTACTTGGAAATTGTAAATGTAGATTTCATTGTGATGTTGATTCTCGTTTCTTTTTCCCAAGGCTCTCTTAACTTTTCTTGCTTGAAAATTTTTACCACATATACTTAAGCATTTAGAGGAGTTTTTCATTGGAATAATTCATTCTCATAGTCAGGCTCAGTTGTATGTACAGTGATTGCCCATTTGCTCTGACATTATCAGAAGTGGAGGACTGTTTTTGTTAGCCAGGGACAAAGCCTCATAAAACCTTTGTCTCAAACACATTGTGATTCACTGTGCATTTCTAAACTACTTTTAACTTAAACTACTCTTCTTGGTAATATGTTCAATATAAAAATGTATCTTCTATCCTATGGACTACAATAAAAGATTGCTATAAATCAGAGAAGAAAATTACTGGTTAGTTTATACCAGTGACAAGGCTATTTATGTGTCTAGACTGATTTTATGGGTTAAAAAACTTCCACAGCTCTTTCTCCTGGAGGATAGTTTTAAAATTAATACAACCTATTAATGCCATTAGTTGCAAAATTAATTACCAGGAGTTAAATATTAGATCTGGACAAACTATCGAATGTTAGAAATAGAAAAGATTTTAAAAGGTATTCAGTCCATTGCAATGGTTAATTTCATGTGTCAAGATGTCTACTTTATGGTGTCCAGTTGTTTGGTTAAACAAGCACTGACCTGATTGTAACTGCTGGAATATTTCATGGATTTAAGTCATTAGTCAATTGATTACATCTATGGCTGGGATTACATCTACAACTGACCAAAGAGCTTGCCTTCCACAATGAAGGGAGTCTCCTTATCTAATTTACTGAAGGCCTTAAAGGGAGATTTGATGATTTCAGCAGTCAGAAAGAAGAATTTCCAGATAGCCATCTTTTTCTGGGGAAATTGTGGGTCACCTTCATTGAGTTTTCAACTTGTGGTCTATCCTAAAGAATTTTAAAACTTGTCTATCTCCAGGGTCATGAGCCAATTATTATAATTTCTACCTCTATATTAGGGAGAACATATGTTATATTTTTATAATATATATATTAGAGAAAAAGAGAGAGAGAGATCATATACATACATACATACATACATACATACGTACATACATACATACATACATACATGCATTGTTTCTCTGGGGAACCGTGAATAATACTTCCACTATTGCATCTTACTTATATATTTTTAATTCAATTACATTAAGATATATTATATATTTGCATAGTATATAATCATCTAAACTATACAACCAGTGGTTCAAAATTCAACTTATTGCTGTGTATTCATCATCACAATTGGTTTTTAAACATTTTCTTTATTCCAATAAATAAAAATGAAAGTAAAAAAGAATACCCAAAACATCCCATACACTCCTCCTCCTATTATTTATTTGCTTTTTGTCTTTTTTTTCCTTAATAATTTTCAATACACTGGATAAAGGGAATGTCAGTCACAAGATTTCATAGTCACAAGGTCACACATTAAATGCTCCACAGCTATTCAATCATCTTCAAAAATTAAGGTAATTGGATTGCAGTTTAACAGTTGCAGGTATTTCCCACTAGCTACTCCAATATGCCCAAAACAGAAAAGGGATATTTGTATACTGCATAAGAATGATCTCCAGAATCACCTCTTGATTCTATTAGAAATCTCTCAGTCATTGAAACTTTATTTTGTTTCATTTCTGTTCTGCCTTTTAGTCAAGAATACTTTCTGAATACTTTCTGAATGAAGTATCTCATGAAGTCATGGCCAGGCTCATCACTAGGGAAAATGTCCCACATTGCCAGGGGGATTTATACCCCTGAAAGTCATGTCTCATGTAGGGTAGACGGCAATGAGTTCACTGGCCAAGTTGGCTTTGAAAGAGAAGCCACATCTGAACAACAAAAGAGGTTCTCTGGAGGTGACACTCATGCATAATCATAAGTAGGCTTAGTTTCTCCTTTGCAGGAATAAATTTCTTAAGGGCAAGCCCCAAGTTTGAGTGCCTGGCCAATTAAATTGACAGTCCTCGGTGCTTGCAAGAATATCAGGACTTCCCTAAGTGGGGAAGTTTAATATTATTACATTTTCCTCCAGTTCCTCAAGGGGACTTTGCAAATACTTCATAATCATCTGCCCAGATCATGTACAAATCCACAAGATTTCGCTCCCTATTCAAGGTTCCATGAAGTGATGGTGCTTGAATAAACTGAACATACAAGTTAAATTTGAAGGTAGGCTACTGAAAATATAAATTTTGCACCAAATATATATCTCTTCTTTTGGTCTTACACAGAAGTTGAAGCTTTAAAATACAGTCAGTATCATCCTTTACCCTTTAGTCTGATTTATCCTAGTCCTATGAATGAAGCTTCATTCATATCTCTAATAAAAATTCAATCAGTTTGTCAATGTTTTTAACAATTACTTTATGGGGTAATGCTGGCTTTCATGGCTGCAGATATTGAGTTCTGAGTCTCAGATGTTATACAAATACCTAAAGTTCCAAGGAACAACAATGTTATACACAAAGAGTTCAGCATGTAAGAATTTAGAAATAACAGTTATAACTCAAGAATAGATGTGTCTTCTGTAAGAACTTACAATCTAAAACTTTTATAATAGGCCTTCACCTGATAAACTATGTTTTCAAATTCATTTCTCAGGGTTTGCACATTATAGTTAGCCTATCTTAATGAGTCAGTATAAGATTTGTCTTTTCATTTTTGGATTCATTCAACATGCTTTTCTCAAGGTTCATTCACCTACTTGCAAATCCCACAATTGCACTCCTTGTAGCCACTCAATATTCGATTGTATGTATAGATCACAGTTTCCACTTCCATTCATCAATTGATGTACCCTTAAGCCAGTTCCATTCATTGCAAAATGCAAACACTGCTGCCTTAAACACCAGTGTGCAAATGTCCATTTGTGTTCCTGCTCTCAGTTCCTCCAAGTATATATCTAACCACTGGGTTGCGGTATTATCTGACAACCCCACCGTAGCCTCCTGTGGATTGCACCAGAGGGATTGCACCACTCTACTTTCTTACCAAACATTGAATGTATACATCTCTTTCTCCACATTTTCTCCAGTACTTGCATCTCTGTTCTTTTTTTTTTTTTTAATTTGCATATGGGCAGGAGGCACCGGGGATCGAACTCCAGACCTCCAGCATGGCAGGTCGGAGCTCTGCCTGCTGAGCCACGGCAGCCACCCTCTGTTCATTTTTAACAGTTTTATTCACACATAATACAATCCAACCTAAGTAAAACATCAATGGCTCCCAGTATAATCACATAGACATGACTTCACCCCAATTATCTATGAGGACATTTCCATTTCTTCCACAAAGAAACTCATACTCTTATCTATGAAGACATTTCCATTTCTTCCACAAAGAAACTCATACTCTTCTCCTATATCCCCCTCTCAATGACATTTAGCTTTAGCAAATTCCTCTGCTACAGTCAATAGAGACATACTACAATGTTACTGTTGATTATAGATCCTAGTCTGCATTGATTATACTTTCCCCCAAATACCATCCCATTTTCAACTTGTAATGTTGACATTAATTTGTTCTGTTTCATGCAAAAATATTCCTAATTTGCACAAGTAATCATCATCACTGTCTTCTCCAGGCATCACTGTATTGTACAATCCCAGTCCTTATCCTCTGTCATTCCTTCTGGTGTCATATATGCCTCCAGCCCTCCTCCCTCAAAAATACTCACTCAGCTTCATTCAGTGCACTTAAGATATTGTCCCACCATGAGATATCACTGTTCTATCCATTTGTGGATCCTTACTATTGAACATTCAATACTCCTGCTTCAAATGCAGTCTGAATATATACCTACTAATGGATGGCTGGATCATACAGCAGTTTTATACTTAGCTTCCTGAGGAACTGTCAAACTACTTTCCAGAGTGGTTGTACCATTTTACATTCCCACCAACAGCAGATAAGTGTGCCTCTTTATTCACATCTTCTCTAGCATTTGTCATTTTCTGTATTTTTTTATAATGACCATTCTAGTAGGTGTGAGATTATATCTCATTGTGATTTTGATTTGAATTTCCCTGATAGCCAGTGAAGTTGAGCATTTTTTTCATATGTTGTTCAGCATTTTTATTTTGTCTTTGGAAAAGTGTCTGCCAATGTATTTGCCTTTTTTGCTGTATCATGGGGTAACATTTCATTTTATCCATGTGAGTGTCCTGTTACTGCAGCACCATTTGTTGAATTTTTGTTTGCTTGTTTGTTTGTTTTTCTTGGTTTGTTTTGCTTGTTTGTATTTTTGGGGGGAAGTGCATGGATGGGGAATCAAACCTGAGTCTCCTGCATGGCAGGTGAGAATTCTATCACTGAACTACCCTTGCACAACCTTTGCCCACTTTTAAATTGGGCTGTTTGTCATTTTGTTGTTGAGTTGTAGAATTTCTTTATTTATTCTGGATATTAAACCTTTACATAATATATGCTTTCCAAATGTTATTTCCCATTGCATAAGCTGCCTTTTAGCTTTCCTTACAAATTCCTTGATCCACAAAAGTTTAATTTTGAGGAAATCACATTTATCTGAATTTCTTATTTATGCCTGTGTTTTGGGTGTGAGGTTGAGAAAGCCACCTCCTATCACAATATCTTTAAGATATTTCCCTACAGTTTTTTCCTAAAAGTTTTATGGTCTTAGCTCTAATGTTTAGGTCTTTGAACCATTTTGAGTGAATTTTTGCATAAAGTATGAGATGTAGGTCCTCTTTCATTCACTAGGTTATGGATATCCACTTCTCCAAACACCATTCATTTAAGAGGCTGTTCTTTTGCAATTGAGCTGGTTTGATCACCTTATCAATGAACAATTGTCCATAATGAGATGGTTTATTGCTGAACAATCAACTTTTTTCCTTTGGGAAATATATCTATTTTTAAACCAGAACCATAGTATTTTGACCATTGTAGTTTTGTAATATTCTTTAAAGTTAGGTAGTGTGAGACTTCCCACTTCATTCCTCTTTCTGAAGATATTTTTAACTATTTGGGTCACCTTATCTTTTCAAATGAATTTGGTTATTGGTTTTACTGTTTGTGCAAAGTAAGTTGTTGTAACTTTAATTGGTCTTGCCTTGAGTCTATAAACTTATTTGTGTAGAATTTGCATCTTAACTATATTTGGTTTTCCAATCCATGGACATGGTATGTCCTGCCATTTCTTTAGGTCTTCTTTGATTTCTTTTAGCAGTGTTTTATAGTTTACTGTGTATAGGCCTTTTATGGCCTTGGTTAAATTTATTCCTAAATATATGATTCTTTTTGTTGCTATTGTAAATGGAATTTTTTTCTTGATTTCCTCCTCAATTTGCTTATCACTAGTATATAGAAACACTATTGATTTTGGCATGTTGTTCTTGTACCCCGGAACTTTTATGTAGTCATTTATCAGCCCTAGTCACTTTACTGTATATTTTTAAGGATTTTCAACATATAGGATCATGTTATTTGCAGACTATGAAAGTTTTACTTCTTCCTTTTCAATTGTATGCCTTTTATTTGTTTCTGGTCTAATTGCTCTAGCTAATACTCCCAGTAAAATTCTGAATAACAATGGTGACATTGGGCATCCTTGTCTTGTTCCTGATCCCAGAGGGAAAGATTCCAGTCTCTCCACATTGAATATGATGCCAACTGTTAGTTTTTCATGTATTTTCTTTATCATGTTGAGGAACTTCCCTTCTATTTCTATAATTTCCAGTGTCTTCATCAAGAAAAGATATGGAATTCTGACAAGTGCTTTTCCTTCATCAAATTAGATAATTGTGTGGTTTTCTGCTTTGATTTATTGATGTGGTATATTGCATTGATTTTCTTGTGTTGAAACAGCCTTAAATCCACAAATCCAATTTCATAAATGGTGTACAATTCTTTTAATGTGCTGCTAAAGTCAATTTGCAAGTATGTTATTGAAGATATTTGCATCTATATTCATTAAAGAGATTGGTCTGTAGCTTTCTTTTCTCATAGTATCTTTGTCTGGCTTTGGCATTAGTATGATGTTGGTTTCCTAGAATGAGTTAGGCATCTTTCCCTCTTCAATTTTTTTGAAGAATTTCAGAAGATTTGGTACTAATTCTTTCTAGAATATTTGGTAGCATTCACATGTGAAATCATCTGGTCCAACAAATTTCATTCATTGCAGTTTTTTGATTACTGACTCTATCTTTTTAGCTGTGACTCATTTGTTGCAGTCATTTATTTCTTCTTCAGTCAATGTTGGTTGTTCATGCTTTTCATGAAGTTGTCCATTTCATCTAACTAGTGGTCTAGTTTGTTAGCTTATAGTTGCTCATTGGATCTTATCATCATCTCCTTTATTTCTGTAGGGCCAGTAGTGGTGTTCCACTCCAATTTCTGATTTTATTTATTTGCATCCTCTTTCTTTCTTTTTTTTTTTTCATCAAACAAGCTAAGCATCCATTGATTTTATTGATATTCTCAAAAAAGAAAACAAATGGTTGGTTCCGTTGATTTTCTTTATTGTTTTCATGGTCTCAATTTCATTTATTTTTTGCTCTAATCTTTATTTCTTTCTTTCTGTTTGCTTTCAGATTAATTTTTCTGTTCTTCCTCTAGTTCTTCCAAGTGAATAGTTAATTGCTTGATTTTTCCTTTCTCTTTTTTTAAATTTAGGTTTTTAGGGTAATAAATTTCTCTCACAGAACCTCTTCTACTGCATCCCATACTTTTAGATATGTTGTGTTTTCATTTTAATTTGCCTCAAGATTCTGTTTTCTCTTTTACTTTCTTCTTTGACTCATTGGTTGTTTAAGAGCATGTTGTTTGGCCTCCAAATATTTGCGAATTTTCCAGCCTTCTGCCTGATATTCATTTCCAAATTTGATTCCATCATGAGCCAAGAAATTATTTGTATAATTTCCATTTTTTTAATTTATTGAAAATTGTTCTGTGACCCAACATATGGTCTAAGCAAGAGAATTACCCCTAAGTTCTTGAGCATAATGTGTACTCTGCTGTGAAGTGTAATGTTCTTTAAATGCCTGCTAAGTCTATTTGATTTATTTTAGTATTCAAACTCTCAGTTTCCTTCTTGATCCTCTTCTAGATGCTCTATCCATTCATGAGATTGGTCTATTGAAGTCTCCAACTACTATTTTAGGGGTGTCTATTCTTCTCTTCAGTGTTGTCAGTATGTACCTCATGTACTTTGGGGCACTCTGGCTCAGTGCATATATATATATATATATATATATATATATACACATATGCATATTTCTTTTTGTTATATCTTCTTGCTTAATTGTTCCTTTTGTTAATACATGGTGTTCTTGTTTATCTCTTTAAATTGTTTTACATTTGAAGTCTAATTTGTCATATATTAATATAGCTGCTCTTTTCTGTTTGTTTGTTTTGTTTTGTTTTTTTTGCATGTGAAATGTCTTTTTTTCCAACCTTTCAGTTTCAACCTGTTTTGTCCTTGGGTCTAAAATTTTGTCCTTGTGTTTTTTAGCTATTGTAGACAGCATATAAATAGGTTCTGCTTTTAATCCATTCTGCCAGTCTGTCTTTTGATTGGGGCAGTTATCCATTAACATTTAATGTTCTTACTGTAAAGGGAGTATTTGTCTCTACCATTTTGTATTTTATATGTCATATCTTATTTGTTTCTCTTTTTACCTTTACTGTTAAAACTAAATTTCTGCACTGTTCTCCAGACCTCATTCTCCTCTCTTTTCCCATCTGCCTATAGTAGTCTATTTAATATTTCTTGAAGAGCTGGTCTCTTAGTCACAAACTCAGTGTCTGTTTGTATGAAAATATTTTAAACTCTCCACTATTTATTGAAGGACTGTTTTTTTGGGGTATAGAATTATTGGTTGTCAGTTTTCTCTTTAAGAATCTTAAATATATCATTCCACTTCCTTCTCAACATAGTTTATGCTGAAAAATCAATACATCGTTTATCATGCTTCACTTTCATTTTATATGATGGATCCATTCTTCTCTTGCTGCTTTTAGAATTCTTCCTTTTTTCTTTGACATTTAACAATCTGATTAGTAAGTATCTTGGAGTAAGTCTATTTGGATCTATTCTGTTTGAGGTACACTGCAGTTCTTGGATCTGTAATTTTATGTCTTTCACAGGAGATGGGAAATTTTCAGTAATTATTTCTTCCATTATTCTTTCTGTCCCATTTCCTTTCTCTTCTGCTTCTGAAACACCTATTATAGGTATATTCATGCACTTCATGATGCCATTTAATTTTCTGAAACTGCTTGTATTTTTCCATTCTTTTCCCTGTCTGCTCTTTTGTAGGTATGATTTCAGCTGTCTTGTCCTACAGCTCACTAATCCTCTATCCTGCCTCTTCAAATCTGCTGTCATATTCTCTATTGTGTTTTCCATCTATTCTATGTTGCCTTTCATTCCCATAAATTCTGCTCTTGAGTTCTTCCCTATGGTTGCCAAGTATCTTATTTATATCCTTCATCTCCTTCTATCTTCCCTTTACTTTATTTGAGTTTTGACTTGAGTTAGTATGTTCAAATGAACATTAATTAGTTGTTTCAACTCCTGTATCTCATATGAAGTGTTAGTTTGTTCCCTTGATTGGACCATATCTTTTTTTTCCTAGTATGAATTGTAATTTTTATGTTAGCATCTAGGCATCTCATTCTTTGATTAATCCAATCTGGAGGTGATTTTCACTTTTTTACAAAGGGTTTTCTTGTTGGTTGGCTTTATTCTCTGTTTGTTTTGTTGTTTTTGGTGTCCAGTTCAACTTATTTTAGATTTCCAGCATAGATTCTATTTAACTGTTCAGAATTTTTTAGCTCTGTTTTTTCTGATTTTAGTATGCAGTGGGAAATGAGCATAAGATAAATTATAAAAGAATAGTAAGAGATATGGGAGATTTTGAGTTTTGACATTTTGCTAATAGAATTTACAGAAAAATAAAATGGATGCAATGGTGCCAGGGGATTAATCAAAGATATCATAGGTGAATTTTTCTTGAAACAAATACTTAATACAAAAGTGTGTTTAAAAAAAAAAAGTGTTTTGACTCTGAAACAGAATTGGTGAATCAAATAGATATCTACATTATCTGTTATATATCTGTACTAAAGAAAATATAATAAACACATGGATTTAATTTCATGGCTTTAGAATACATTATTAAAACTATCATACCATGATTTAAAAAACATGGATTCTAAACTTGTGTGAAAGAGAGAAGAGAAATAGCAATATAATTTTGGAACTGGAAAGGATATAATTAATTGGCACATGACTTAGCAAATGCAATAAAGGTAAATTTCAGAACAGCACTGGGGAAGGTCAAGCAAATCCTTTTTAATGTGCACAACCCTCAAAACTCTAAAGAATTGGTGGTACCATATCCCTCTTTTGTAACCTATAAATTCAGAACAGTACTACTTACATAATAGAATCTTACTGACATAATTTATATTTAATGGGAAATTCCAAAATAAAATGCAAAATATAAATGATCAAGAAAATTTATAAAAGTGGGACAAATAGAAGACTATGTAAAAGCCTTACCAAAAGAAGTAACAACTAAAAGAGAGAATGTTGTCAGTAACTGAGAAATGGTTTTTTTTAAAAAAACTACATTTGCAATAAGAAAATATGTCTTAAAGTCATGTTATTCAGTAGCCAGTTCACCACAGTCACCACTTTCATACTGATGGTAATAATGAGGTCATTTTCAAATTCGAACTGTAGCACGAAAACCAGGAACAAGGCCGTAGGCCTCCAGGAATGTTTCGTGACATTAGAACAGGCTGAGACTAAGGATCCGTAGTTTCGGGAAGCAGGTTTTATTTTCTATGGCCATAGGACTCAGCCGAGTAGCCTCTGAAAGTCTGAGCCCCGAACAAAAGGCAACCTTAGCTTTTATAGACTGTATGACATGTTAAAGACAAGGTAAACAATTGGCTGATTTAAGTTGAGAATGGCCCAGAGCTGAACCATTGAGGGGCCCCCACCCTAGGAAGGTCTTCTCTTGCCTACGTGCATCTTCACCAGTTCCTGAAGGCTGGGGGGGGGGTTCTATCCCAGGAATGTGCCTTGTCTCACTTGCCTGCAAGAACTGAGGGGGTTTGGGGATTTTCCACAGAGAACACAGCTAAACCAGAAAGAGGGGGAGGCCTGCCTACTATAAAATTAGAATTTGAAAAAGCATTTGCAACCAATTTTGAATTTTATGCCATAAATCTCTGCAAGTCAGATTATTTTGACTCCTGCTTTGAGTATGCTGTCCATTATGATACCACACCCACCTTGTCTTTAGTGATTAAGTGCTGCCATCTGTCTTCTGCCAACTCAGGATCCAGTCTTCTCCATTGTATACAAAAACTCCCATATACTCTTTACCAAGTTCACTATTAACATTTTGCCGCATTTGTTTTATCAGTTTTCTCTTGCACAAATATCTATTTTTTCTGAACATCTTTGGAGTAAATCACAAACATTATGCCTCTCTATCCATAAATACTCTGATTTTCTAAGGACATTCTCTTACATAGCCACAATCAAATTATCAAGAGCAGGAAATTTAACATTGATATATTACCAAATGTCTGTATCTAACACAGCTCTGAGATGTGTGCTGAATTGTTCTAATTTATTTATATAGCAGCCTAGCAAGCTAAAACAGTGGGCAACTAGTTCCTTGGGAATAGCCATGGAAAACTTTTAGGAGTTCTGGAAACAATCATCTATTGGGAAGGGGTGGAGGTGGGACAAAATATATGGGTAAGACTGAGATCAGTGGAAAAGAGTGAGTTAATAGCTCAGGCAAGGAGTGGACAGAGTGGGTAGCCTTATCAGGAAAATCTTGTTACTACAATAAGTCTGAGCAAAGTGTCTCCTACAGAGGGTGTTTGCACAACCACCCTGTCAGGGCTAATTACTGTTCTTCTCTCATTTTTTTATAGAAATATTACCATTTCTTTTGCCAAAATTCATAATTTATTAATAGTACCTATATTATCCTTTGTTATATAAAGCCATTTTATTCTTTTTAGTGAATATTTGCAAGAACATGCTGACATATATTGCTAAATAAATAAAGCTATCACAGAGGAATATAGGTATTATATATTTCTTTTTAATTTTTTTAATAAAAGTTTATTAACATTTTACGTTGCTAATCAACATGCTGTCGAATAGATCTTCATTCTACTTATTGTAAGAACATTCTGTATTACTACATGTCTACTTTTCCTGTGGTTAGATAAAAATATCATTTTGAGATTTTAAAAAATCTATGATTACATCTCCTGAAAAATTTACATCATGGATTTTATACTTTGCCTGATGATATCATTTGCCTTATGCTTTATGAAACAATAAATTCACATATATCATATCTTGGTCAATAATTTCATATAATAAAAAGCATGTGGTTCCATAACTTCCTTTCACTAACCCCCACCCTAACTTTATTTAATTGCATGTCTTCATTTTATTAGTATCTAGTCATTCACTGGATAAAGGGGGTGTCAGTGACAAGGTTTTTACATTCATACGGTCACAATATAAAAGCTAATCATTATATAAACATTGTCAATTTTCTTAGTACCTTTAATGTGTATCAATTGGACTTAAATGTAAAGGATCATTTCTGGACTCAATTCTGTTGCATTGATCTATATATTTATCCTTATGGTACTATGTCAGTGTCTTGATAACCATAGCTTTGTAGTAAATTTTGAAAACGGAAAGTGGGTGTCTTCCATATTTGTTGTTCTTTTCCAAGATTGTATTGTCTTTTCTGGTTTCCTTGCATTTTCATATGAATTTTCAGTAAGTTTGTCAATATCTGAAAAACTCCAGTTGAGATTTCGATAGGTGTTTTATTGATACTAACTTTCTTATAGTTCATGTTTTCCTTAACATGTAAGCTTTTTTCCAACATTGACATATATCAAACTGCCTCTCACCCATTAAAGTGTTATTCCTATTATTTTGTTATCCCTTCCCTTTGAATCATCACAACCCTAGTAATATTCCAGAATGATAAATTAATTTTTGTAATGAGAGGCATATATGCATATAAAGACTAAACTCCCATTGCTTGAATGACATATTAAATGTATTTTAAAAATATTTTTTATTGACCTGGATAATGTACTCACCATATTTTGTAAAAACTTAAAAATAGTAGATGTGATGAGCTTCAGAATAGTGAAAAATTAGTTCAATGAATTTCAAAATAGGCTGTAGGTTTAAGGACTCCAGCTCAGTGACAACAGTTCCATAGTAATATCTGACCTACAGAGAAGGGTAACTACAGAGATCTTCAAGGATGATTGGGCTAGTCTCACAAATTTGTTTCTCACAGTTCTGATAAAAAGTGTGTCCTCTGGATATTCCTGGGGTATATGAGCAGGTTTTCCATAATAAATCCATTCTAATGTTCCAATCTCTCTAAGCCTTTGGATCCCCTCATCTACATTACACCAGGCCAGTTCTGGCATTTCAACCAGAGGTAATGTCAGCCACCTTTTGATCCATGTTTCAACCAATCATCTAAATTGTCAATGCCTTTTCTAACCCCTTGAGCGATAACATTGAAGGCAGACTCTCTGTTTAGTAGGTCTATATCAATAAATTCAGCCTGATTCAGCTTTATATTCTTTTCACCATTATCCCACACCCTTAAAATTCATTCCCACATATATTCCCCTGATTTTTGTCTATATAAATTGGAAAAGTCATGCAGTTCTTTTGTAGTATAGTGCACCTCCTCATGGGTGACACTTTGTTCCTCATCTTTTGGGGCCTACTGAGACTTAAGTCCAGTTACACGTTTAAGAAAAGAGGGGTGGTGGGTGTGGGTCATAAAAATAATTAGAAGTATCTTCCAAGCCAATTACTTCAGGGCATTCCTTTGCAGTTTCATCTGGTGAAACAGGATTAATCACTCCATGCAGAAGAGCAAAGGTTGTTTCCCCATGGGGATGAATTATGTGCTTCATGGGTACTGGAGGTTTAATCCCTTCAGGTGGAGGTTGGGTGGCCAACTACTCAAGGAAGGCTGGAGGCTGGGTGGCCAACTCCTCAGAACAGATCATTACAGGGTTATCTAGAAAAGACTCAGCACAATCTAGGGTTTCATTATCAATCCATATGTCATCAGCCCATTTTTCAGGGTCCCACTTCTTTCCAATTAATGCCCTCGCTTTAATGGCAGACACTATGCAAGGTTGAGATTTCAGTTTATGTTGTAAAGTTGCTACTCTAACAATGAGACTCTGAGTTTGATTTTCAGAGATCTCAAGTCTGTGGCTAAACAAAATAAGATTTTCTTTCAGGACACATATAGAAACTTTTATAGCTGTCATACAGTGCAAAAGCTTTTCATTTGAAGACCTCAGCTCATCTCTTTCCCTCATCAATGTATCCAGCATATCCAACAACAGCCACAACAAACATCTCTAAACCTCTTAATTCTATAAAACTCTATGAAAGTGTCAAAAACATTATCATCCAGAGCCTGGTTTCATTTAAGCATGCGATTAGAATTGAATGGTGGTATTTTGACTATCTCTTTTGCCAGTTTACTCCATGGATTGGCAGTGTCATCCTGATTATTGGAAACAGAGTCATTAGTGCCTAGTTAGAGTAGGAAACCAGTTGTAAAAACCCATTTTTAAGATTCTGCTTCCTAAGAACTACTGCTGTTACCAAGCTGTATTAGGTAGGGTTCTCTAGAGAAACAGAATCAGCAGGAGATATCTGTAAATATAAAATTTATAAAGCATCTCATGTAACTATTGAGATATAAAAGTCCAAAATCTATAGGGCAGGCTGTGAGCTGGCAGCTCCAAAGCAGGTCCTCAATGAACTCTCAGGAGAGGCTGTCTGGCTGAAGCAGGAAGAGTGATTATCTCTTCAGGATCCTCCTTAAAAGTCTTTCAGTGATTAGATGAAGCACTACTCATTGCAGAACACTCCCCTTAGGTGATTGCAAATACAATCAACTGTGGATACAGCCAACATGGTCATGATTTAAGTTCCTGAAATGTCCTCACACCAACAGGCAGGCCAGCATTTGCCTGACTAGACAACCAGGCACCACTAGTTGACACAGGAACCTGACCATCACACTCTGACTCTCACAAGTTTATTAATGCCATCTTTTTTCTGGATGAGGGCTGGCAATTGAATATGCCTGAAGCTTTCTCTAATGAGCTATTTAGAATAGCTTTTGTTTTTTTTTTTTAATTCCTTTTTCAGTTCTGGTCCCAGTCTCCAAGATTCACCTGTCAAGAACTGGAGTTGTTATGTGTCTCTATGAGCCTTGGATACAGCCCTTTTCCAGTATTCTGAGCTGAGCTAACTTCAAAAGTCTCTCTTTTTTGCTTTTGGTTTTGTTTTCCCATCAGCCTTGCCTCCTGTCTGACTGGAGAAATCTCACGATTCCTTCATTGCTTGCTTTTGTTTTATCTGTGCTTGGAGCTATATTCAGATGATCAAATTTGTTAATTAAAACTGCAGTTGCAGCTTGGCTGGGCTACCCTCCCTTGTTTCCAGAATAGGCCTCTTCTTTTTCCCACAGGAAAGTGTTTCTGAGGAAGCCTGCCATGCCAGTGAAGGAGAGGTGCCAGCTTCCAGGTTTGAGGTCTTTACTCACAGTTCTGTGGTATGATCTCAGCCTTTAGACCCATTCCAGACAGGTGTACAATGTTGTGTCTGCTCACACATGTCCCACAAACAATTTTTCCAGATAGTTACTGGCAATTTATTAGCTACTCTAAAGGATGAACTAAATTCTCAACCTCCCTATGCCATCATCTTGCCCCACCTCCAGTCACTTTTTAATTTTTTTGTATGCTGTATGGCAGGGTCACATTTCATTCTTTATCCATGTGAGTATCCTTGTTATTGTAGCAAAAATTGTTGAGTTTTTTTTGTTTGTTTTTTGTTTGTTTGCGTGTTTGCTCATTTGCTTGTTTTGGGAAATGTATGGGCCAGGAATGGAACCTGGGTCTCCCACATGGCAGGTGAGAATTCTACCACGGAACTGTTCTTGCACCCCCTTTTAATTTTTTTATCAGAGTAAATATACATTAAAATAGGGACTAGTAGGGAAAATTTCCTAAAATTGAAATTTCCTAACATTTCCTTAGAAATTGAAAAGATGTATGTGGAAATCCTATTGGGTAGTCACAATCTGAATAGACCCAAAAGGTGTTAATCATGATCTTTAATATCTAGATGTGAATTTAAAAAGGAACTTTTTGAAAAGACCATAATAACCTTTGCTTTCCTCAGCTTCTCTACTATTGTCATGCAATTTGGACTAACTTTGGAAAAATAACCTTTGATTTTTTTTCCAAATTTTTCCTTTTAGATGCTTTTACCTTCATCTGAGTTCCTTTAGACAATATCTCATAATTTGAAGTATATTATTTGCAACACTTCATCCATGATAATATTTATCTAAAGATATACAGTGACCTAAGATTATATAATTATTGCTGATAAATTGGTACACTTAATGGAAGTATTTTAATTCACAGATCCAAGCCCTTTCTTTGGGTGATACTGAGCATTGTATTAAGAATTGGAGATGGGAGTAAAATAAAGAAAAAAACAGAAAGACCAGAATAAAGACTGCATGTTATATTACCACAGTTGAGAGTAGTGTAGAGAGAATTTTGGATATATAAGTTAATAGACTCATAACATTGTATGGCTCTGATCCTACATTGAAGAATTCCAGGTTATTTTTACTTTAATCTTTTTAGTTATTTGATTGCATTATTTTACTAATTCATTTATTTTTTATTGATTTTTTAATATCTTGAACTTTATGTATATACAAATATTGGAAAAATATTTTAAAAATCAAAGAACACTGTACCAGATGACTGGGATACCATATAGTATAGAGTAAGAGGGCAGTCCTTAGCTAAAGAGGAAATACAAAATATCTGAATTAAATTCAATTAGTCAGTGTATCCATGTGAAGCATATGGAACTAGAAGGAAAAATTTGATCAAGACATAGACCAAATGAAAGAAACAGAAATTTAGCATTTTTCTTCTATTCCAACTTCCTCTAAGCTTTGTTTCAACTTCTTTTTGAAAGTGTCTTAAAACTTAGACCATTACTTCCAAAGAGTAATGCTAGAGTAACTCTAGTCCTCTTTTCCTTGTTCCCTTATCCTAACATAGCCAATGACATGGTTTTGTTTAATTGACTTAGTATGCATTGCCCAGGGTCATTTTCTCTTACAGAATGCCTCTTCTTTAGTACCACTTTCTACTTTTATCCTAGATTGACAGTACCTCCTACCAATGCTGATATTTAAGGCCATTTGTCTTGCAGCTAAAATGTCTTCTGACATCCAAAACAGAAGGGCCAAGAAAAGATGGATATACTTTCAATACTAAGAATATGGGGTCCACTGTCTCAGATTCTATATATAAAATGAAGATTCTGCACTCAATTTGAGATTGGACCCAGATTTTAACATATATTTACTAATTTATCTTTTTTTTTTTTTTTTTAGGCAAATGGTCTGGGAATCAAACCTGGGTTTCCCATATGGAAGGCAAGCATTCTACCACTAACACCCATGCAACATTTATTTTAATAGGTAAAAATATTCCTAGATACTTACTTCATTTTATCTAAAAATGGGAAGAAATACTATGGATGGCCAAGGATTTTTTGTTTGCCCAATGAGATACTGTGTAAATACTATTTAGAATTGTGTTTGAAATATAGTTACTGGTCAGTAAAGAGTAGTTATTTTATTTACTAATTAGTATTTTATTCTAGAGGTATGTTATATTTTTGGCAAGTTATGCAGTATATGCATTTCTTTTCCCTGATTTTCTTATGGGGAATATTATATGTTGAACGCACCAGCAATGAGATTTGTGTTAACCTGATCAATCCCAAACTCCAGAAGTTTTTCTATGACCCAGATCTGACCAATGTATTCCATCTACTGTAAATAATTGGTTAAGTGATGAGCATGTGGCCCAATGTAGGATGCTATCTATATCACAAATGAAAGAAATAAATTTCTGATTGTATCATTTGCATTCCTGTTTCCAAAATAAACTATAATCCTTGGCTTTAAAGTTAGATGCAGTCATGTTCTTAAGCAGAGTCACACCAGTTCATGAGGTCTGACTGTTAAATTACCTGGAATACTGTGAGCTGTTCCAGTTTGAAGCTGTTATATACCTCAGAAAAGCCATGTCCTTTTTCCTGATTCAATCTTGTGGGGGCAACCAAGTTCCTTCTAATCTTGATTCAGTATTGTGGTGAATTTTGGATTGTTTCCATGGAGACGTGACACACCCATTGTGGGTGGGATCTTTTAAATGGCTTGTATCCATAGATGTGGCAAACCTTATTGTGGGTATAATCTTTTGATTAGATGAAGATGTGACTGTACCCATTGAAGGTGGGTCTTGATAAGTTTGCTGGAGTCTTTTAAAAGGGGATCATTTTGGGAGAAAATCAGATGCTTGGAGGACAGTTGCTTCAAAGCCGACAGAGAAGTAGAAATTTGGAGATGCTTGGAATGCAGACAGAAAAAGCAGATGTCTAACACAGATGTTTGGAGATGCAGAGCCCAGAAGATAAGTTGAACACATGATAAGTTAAGCACATCAGAACCCAGAGTTGTGTCCCAGAGGAGATACATGAAGGTCCACAGATCCTTAGAGAGGAAAACACTGGAATCAGAAACTGGAAACAACAGAACCAGGAACATAAACCAGCAGATGCCAGCCACATGCCTTCCCATGTGATAGACATTGGCCTTTCTTGAGTCAAGCTATCTGTATCTGAATGCCTTAGTTTGGACATTTTTATGGCCTTAGAACTGTAAATTTATAACTTAATAAATTCCCTTTTTAAAAGCTATTTCATTTCTGATATATTGTATTCAAACCAAAATATGAGTTTATTGTTAAAGATAGCTATTATTAAAAATAAAATTACATCAACTTTTATTTAAATAAGTTATATTTATTACAAAAGAACTTGAAGTTAGGGTGCATATTATCACCACTTTTCAATTATCTTACTGTGTTTTGTTGCTACGGAAATTATTTACATCTATTGTATCTACATAGTTATAATACTACAAAATGGTGACTTAATATGTACCGTAACTTCGAGTTTAAAAACCGCAGATTTGTAGCTTGTACTTTTGTCACAGAGGGAGTAATTACACCATGATAATAGGCAAACACTACATATCAGGACTTGATTTGCTGATTTGTCAATTGTCAAGAATTTAAAAAAAACAATAAAGGATTTGTCCAAAATGCATATTAACCTGAAAATTTGCATCATGTGAGTGACCACAAAACAGTCTCCAAATATTGAAGCAATATTCTTATTGCTTTCAAAAATGATATTATGAGATAGAGCATGTAGCTGTTTATGCTTTCGATGAATAAGTAAGGTTTAAAATAGTTCTTTTTATTTCATTTTCATCTTATTCACTAGCATAAGTGAAAATATCAACCAATGTTCATAACAGAGCTACAGTCATTCATCAGTTAGTTGCAACCATTGATTGGTTTTGGATTTAAGGATTTGACAAAAATTAATGAATACACTCTCCGAGAATCAATTGGCTCTATGGAATTTACTAATTAAGGTTACACATTTTTTATCATTATTTTTCAACTACATGCTATATATTCTTCATATCAGTAAAAATTACAATAAATTTGTGTAGTAAAAATTGGCACCCAAAAGTTTTTTGAAGAGCTGATTTGTAAATAGTTGCTGACATACTACTGTGAATAGAATTTATACTGTTTGTTTCTGAAAGATTCAGTTGTATTTTGTAAGGGTGGATTTTAAGTAAGTAACCCTGGCTTGTAGAATATGATTAATAAAGGTTGGATGTGAGGCACAAAAGAGTCTGCTATTTCCAACTTGGAAGTTAACGACATCTATCAAATATTCGAAATCATTTATTAAAGTCACCTGTTACATCTTACATACAGATCATGGGCGGACCTAGAAAGATGTTCTAATCTCTCTTGTAATAAAATATCAGCCTATTGCTTGCCAAGAGAAGTTATATCAAGCCAAGAGAATCTGTACAGTCAAGAGATATCAGTACAAGTCTGATAATCATGTACCTTACAGGCCTGACAAAGCTTACTTCTCCATTTTAAATTAAAGATTGCATAAGGAAATATAGAAATTATGGAGACACAGGAAAAACAAGATTGAAATCTGGGGAAATCTGATCTTTATTTTCTTTCTAGTTCTTACTAGTAAGTTATAGCCATGCCTGACAATATGATAGTTACCCAAACTTTACAGAGGCAGCTTCTTGGATGTGGCATGGGGTCAAGAGGAAACATTAATTGTACCTCTATCTCTGGCCTAATATTTCATATTTTTTCCAAAATTTATCAAAATTAAAATCATTGAAATGAAGTCTAAAAAAATATACTGAGTACACAAGTTCCTTTTTAAGAGTCAGACATCCTCAGGATGTAATTTAGATTCAGGAGCCATTATTCGGTAAAATTGCAGACTTCTATTATTTACCTATAGAGCAAAACTAAATTGAATTACCAAAAGCACTTCTAAATTTTTAGGTGATGAATTTTAAAAGAAACAACAGCCTGGTCAAATAAAACCTATTAATACTCAACTTCTGAGTCAAATCCCAGGACTAGAATCAGAAACCTGGGTTTGTTGGTTACTAAAGTATGGCAGATCTCAGGAAGAAGAGTCTTTTCAATATCTTTCCGAAAAGATTGTCAAGGAAAACCAAACACAAGAAAGAACCAGAACACAGTCACAAGAATTGCCATACTAGCTAACCAATAAACAAATTTCCTATCAGGTGCAGGAAGTTATTACCAGGCTTTTCAAGCAGGGTATTTTCTGTTATGAAAAGCTATCATTCTGTGGGTTTTCCCTTTGCCAAATAGGTACTTCATTTCAGAAAGCTTATTTTACCTTTGCCATTAAATATTGAAAATACTGAGGTTAGTTAAATTTATCATCCAGTTGTATGTTTCTGAAAAGGAGTAACTGCATCTGCAGTTGATTGGATTAAATTTTGGATGTTCTGTTCCTAGGATGAACATAGAATATGCTATAGAATATATGTGAAATAGCTGCATTGTTAGATCAGAAGACTTTTCGAAAGTATATTATGAAAGGCACTTATGATGTTGATTCTAAGCAATGTATTGTGTGATTTTTTTTTTTTGTAATGGCCATCTGTGTCTTGTCTGACTAACCCACTTTACTCATCCCATTTGTCAAGAAATGGTGATTTTCCCTTTTGAAACTTCTTTTCCGCTACTTTCAGTCCATGTTGTTAAAACAGGAAAATCTCTCCTCCCTGATTATCCAGGTAGGTATAGGATTAAGACTTGTTCAATATTGTATTTCATCTTCCTGCCACAATAATTGGCTTAGAGATCAAAATTTTATCCAAGCTTGGCTGATGTTCTTCATCACCAGATCTTTATTCAAAATCATCAGCAAAAAACAGTATCTGGCATTTCAAGCTGAATTTATTTTAACATTTGTTCCCCCTATTATTTATTTTTATTCCATATGTTCTACTCTTCTGTTGATATAGTAGCTAAAAGGAGCATCAGACACAAGGTTTTCACATTCACAGAGTCTCATTGTGAAAGTTATATCAATGTTCAATCATCATCAAGAAACATGGCTACTGGAACACAGCTCTACATGCTAGTGATAAATGAAAGCAAGGGGTAAGGGGTATGGTATGTATAATCTTTTTTTCTGTATTATCATTTTATTTATTTTTCTGCTGTCTTTTTATTTATTTTTCTAAATCGATGCAAATGTTCTAAGAAATGATGAATATGCAACTATGTGATAATATTAAGAATTACTGATTGTATATGTAGAATGGAATGATATCAATGTTTTTTGGTTAATTTTTTTAATTAATAAAAAAAGTTAAAAAAAACAGTATCTGTAAGCTGACCTACTGTAGGCTATATAGTTCACATCTTGGAAAAAGTTGCCTGAGAACAGTGCGAAGTGAAAGGAGTTAGGTTACTGAGTGCTCAGGATATCATATCCTCCTTGCTCTTTGAGGATGCTTTTGCTAGAGGAAGATTCTATTCTCTCTATGAATTCAATGTGTAATTATCGAAAACCCATTTGGTACATCTCCTATTTTATGGAGTTTTAATAACTTCTGTTGGAAATTCAGATAGAATTCAAGTAAAGCAGGGTAAGGAAGACTTTCAAAGTATGTGATTTTACATTTCATCTCAAAGTAAAAAGACTTTCTTTATCATAGTATTAACTAAGCATATGATGATGGTTAACTTCACACACACATAGACTAACACACACGTGCCAAGTAACATGTGCATGTTATAGAGGCATTATATAGTACTGTACTTGTACAATAGGCACAGAAGTCTTTTTTAGAAATGTGAGCTCTGCTGCATAGAAGATACCTTCAGTTTGCTAAAACAAATGGTAAATACAGATATGCAAAAATGGGAAAATTGATTTTTGCTGGATAAGAGAAAGAAGATACTTTGAGGTTCTGGAGGTAATAATGGAAGGGGATTCTGGGAAGATTTTGGTTAAGAGCATAATGAATTGTGGAGGAGGGATAAAGAATGGGAAGAGAAAGGGTATATGAGCCAGGGACAACACACGATATAAAAAGGATAATAAAAATTTCTAGCAATTAGGTAGATAATGGAGCTTTTAAGAACAGGAATCTCTAATATTCAAATGTAAGTTGTTTATGTGATTATACATTTTTCCTCTGCCTTTTTCACTCCAATCTTTAAAAAAATGTGTGTGTGTGTGACAGATTCAGGTGTCAACTTGGCCAAGTGATGGTACCTACCTGTTCTCTTATGGTGGACTTAAATCTAGCAGGTGAAATTCATCTATGACTGATTACAACTGCGATCAGCTAAGGAAAGTGTCATCCACAATGAGTGAGGCTTAAAATGGGACAAAAGAAAAAGAAATAGTTCAGTACAGCCCAGCAGAGTTCAGCATAGCCCAGAGCTCAGCACAGTCCAGAACAATTCAGCGCAGAGCTCAGAGCTGGCTTAGATCCAGACATTTGGAGATGCAGAAAGGACATGCCCCAGGGAAAACCATTTGAACTCCAGATACCAAAAGGGAAACCCAGCACACATCCTGTGTGCTGTCCCAAATCAGTAAATTTTTTACTAAATAAATCCCCTTATATAAAATCCAATCCATCTCAGGTGTATTGAATTCTGGCAGCCTTAGCAAAATACTCTTGTGTGCACAAGAGCACATAAATTAAGAAACTAACCTCATTTAATATAGTGAGATACAAAGACTGGAAGGAGATTTCAGTAATATGATAAATGAAATGAATTATTTTATCAGATGCAAAGTTCAATGATAGGGATAAGGAGTCATGACCCTAAAATTCACAGAAATTTGGGGATAAACTTCATATTTCTACAAGATACAGAAGCAGTATATGAGTTTAGTTTACTCTGCTCTCAATAGTTTTTATATAAGTCAGGTACCCAACAGAAAGTGACTATGTACTGAGACTAGGAAAATTCTTGGAGGTTTTATTTACAAATGTGTTGGCAAGGGAGAGGGGGTGGCAGAAACCACAAAGGATAATGAAGTAACCTGTGGCTTCCTAGCAGCAGAGCTCTTAACACTACTAAGTCTGAAGGAGCAAAGAGAAGAGGGAGTATTACTCAAAATCAGAATTAAAATCTCTTCTAGAATCTATACTTTTGGGGATGGTGGTTTCTGGTTGAAGGCACAGCTGCTTTGAGATGTCCTTTCAGAGAAGAAGCAAGGGGAATAATTATCCTTACCTTACCCTTCTTCATCCTTCTGATCTCTGGCCAGGGGTCCTTATTTGCTGAGTCTGACCAGAAGCCAGAGGACCCAAAATATTCATATCCTTAAAGGGCAACTTCCTGGGTAAATAAAGCATAAGGGAGAGATGTGGGGTGTGGATTTGAAGTGGCAAAAGGAAGGTATCTCACATAAGTTGGAAACATTATTTTACTCATAAATATTAGTTGCCTTCCTCATCAGGTATTTGCAAATTTTTTGCAGTAAGCGTGCACAGACCAATGGAAGCCCCTTTTCTCAGAGGAAAATTTTAATATATTAAAGTAACTCAATGATTGAAAGTTGTGTAGAGATTTTTATGAACTCTGGATTTTGACAAGGAGATGGTAAGAATAAAACCCCTGTCTCTGAGACCACAGACTGTAAGATAACAAGATTGAGCCAAGTTGGCTATATAGTCGGCTATAAGTCCAAATCATCCCAACCAATGAAATGTCTTAGGTCCAAAGAAAGAAGGATACATTGAGGAGATTTTTTTTTTCCTTGCCACAGCATGTTGTTAAGGAAATCAAGGTTTCAAAATTTCAGAAGTTATTGGTCTGTGACCCTTTTGTCTTGGAAGCTAATTCCCTAGTAAGGTGAAGAAGTAATGAACTTGGGCTTGCTGGCAGTGTTCTCACTCTTTACAAGCCCACATCCTCTTGGAATAGCTACAGACATTAAGATATGGAAACAGAAAATTGGGGTTCTCAGGAACACACAAAAAAAACTTCAAAAGCCCACAATCATGGACAACTTTCTGGAGGAGACTCTATTCTGAGAATATGAGAGATCAGACAAAGTATTATATATTTAGAGGGTTTAAACATGATCAGTTGAGTCCCTACTATTACAAATTCTTATTGGGAATTTCTTTTCACTTCCTCTATTACTATTATTATTATTTTAAGACATTATGAAGAATTAATGGGAAGGCACCAATTTTTGGATAAATGGTTGAAAAGACTATAATCTTCAGCAAGCTGGTGACAAGTCCTTGAATTTCATATTTGCGACATCCCTATGTTGCTAAGGATAGAAACAGAGTTTTGTCTCAGACTCAGACCCTGTAATACTCTTCCTTCTCCATGCCCAGTTGGTGTTACAATTTTCCTTTCCTTTTTTGAAAGAGAAACTGATATTAAAAATTCACTTTATTTTTCCATTGAATCAAGCACAGTTACCAGTAACAGATTTTTGTGTGTGTGTTCTGAATGTTAACAAAATTAACTTAATCTTTTCAATCACCCAATAAAAAAACAATTCACACTAGATAGATTCTATTGATAACATCCACATGCAGATTGTTTAGGTTATCAGGGACCCTTTTATTTAAGGTATTAGTTCTTGATTATCCCTCCATACATGAGAGAGCTGAGAAACTACTCCAAAGAGCATGGGGAGGGTAAAATCTACTGTTTCTAGAGTTGCATTTGCTGAATTTAGAGAAAGATATTTACTGTATACTGTGAGAAAATTGGGATTAATTTCCTTTACTTTAACCCTCTAACATCTTCTCTGGGAAGTGTATATGTTTGTGTATGTGTATATAAATATTCTCAGTAAAGAGTTCAGCAAATTAGTAGAACTTTTATAAATATATACTATTACATAAAGAATCAAAAATGTTTACCCATTGAATAAGTTTTAATCCAACAACATGAGTTTGCTTACATTTTAGTAGATACATTGCATAAATGCTAAATCCAAGCTAAGATTTTCACTTTCAGAATAGCAAATGTGAAATGGAATAAAATAGAGAAAGCACAAATTTTCAGCATACTACAATGTTTGTTTTGTTTACTTACTGAGGTATGCACCCAATTCTTTTCATTTTACTTACCTAATTATTGAAATATCACTTCCTGTGGATTTCACATCAGAGCCAAAGTTATTTTTGTCAATGATGGGGAGGTTTGGCAAGGCAAAGGAAAGTAGTTGATTTCTATATTATCCTATATCACTGATTTCAGTCTGTAATAAAAAAATAATTGCTCCACTATCTCTGTTAAAACTCCTCATACCTAATGTCACTGAAAATTAAGAAAATAAACTTTTTTATGCCAAGGTAAAATATAATCCTTAAACAATTAAAGAAATAATGACCTTACCATAAAACTGTCCTTTTATTTCTCAAAAGAGTTTGAGAAATGGATTTAAAATAAAAATACATGGTTTATACGTTTAAGAAACTCCTAGTGCCTTGACTAAAAATCTCTATTGATATCTATTAGTGTGTGTATTTGTCCTAGAAATAAAAGAAAATGAATTTTATAAAAACTATTTACCAGAACTTGAGGTATCCAGCATCATAAAATTATGCAGGGACATGGGAGAGGAGGGGCAGGGTATATAGATGGACTTTTCTACCTACAATTATGAAATGCTATTAAAATAACTTCATCTTAAAATCTCCAGGCAGGAACAATGTCATTGAAAATGTCTGTTAAAGTCAAAGCAAGACAAATACATTTCATTCAAAGCAACCTGCTCCAAAGATATCCCATACCTTCAATCTGCGTACTAATTACTTCTTAAAGAAAAAAGAATACTCAAATATTTATATAATAAAATACCATCAACATGCAACTTGCCTCTAGCAAATACATAGTCCATCTTTCTCATTAGCAAAAATACATGTTTAGAATGTCATTTTGCCCCAGCTGCCTTTTAATTTGCCTGCAGAATGTTCCTGGAAAGGTATGAGAAATCAAGAATGTTTTTCAGTACTGATAATAAATAAAAAGAACATTATTAAGCAAAAAGGACAGGGAGAATGGTAATAGCCAATATGAACATGTTCTAAGCATGCAAAAATAAAATACAAGAATAATTAAGTGGACTCTTGATATTTGTCCTGTAACAAAATAAATGGCTAAGAATTAAAAAAGTGTTTTATTTTTGTTTCTGTTTTTTAATTCCTCTCATAACTTGTAATCTCCTTTATTTCCTTTAAAATCCCGCCTTAGGGGTATGTCTTCCTAGGGGAAAAAGTTGTTAAGCAGAATTTAAACATATATCTGCATACTTTCATAGTTCATCCTCAAAGGAAAGGATGCCAGCAGTCAATGGTGGTGCATTCCTGAAGTAGCATGATTGAACCAAATTGAGTGCTTCCATGTTCCAGTGATATTAGCAATCAGCCACCTGTGTGTGTCTTAATTCTGGCACAGGCTAGAGCAGAAGGTAGTCTGGAAACTTGGTAGGCAGTGGGTAATCACATCACAATACATATTTGGTGTGTAGAATTAGATTAATAATACATGATTTTGCACAGTGCATGTGTTTGTAAAAAAGTTTGCCAATTATGTCTCAGATAGGTATGATATATATTTCTACTTTTTAAGTTAAAAAATGTTTTAAAATAGTTAAATATTGTTTATTCAGCAAACAATATTTGAATTGGTATGTTAGATTTTACAATAATACAGGGTCCAGAAATTACAAAATATGTATAAGAATCACAAGGAAATGGTGGGATGAATATATTGTCAAACTGGAGATTAGAAAAAGGTATCTCAGCATTTATTCCTGCAATTCTCTTTCTTTCCACACTTTATAGCAAAGGCATAATTTGGAATATACCAAAGTAGTTATAAATCAAAAGAAAGTAAGATAAAAGAATTTTTTATAACATCTGGTAAAATTCTGCATGGTTCATGGAATAAAAATATAGAAAACTAGTCATCAGAAACAGGATACTTGGTGAAATATAATCCAGTGTGCTTGCAAGCATACAAATTTATACAAATCAATTAAATTAGGTTTAAACTTAATTTCAATTTATGGAATTTGTCATATTCTTTGAGGTATCAAAATATTAACTGTACATAATTAAGTAAAAATATTATAGGTGCTACAGAGATAAATTGTACATGAATAAACACATACCAAATGAGATTTGGTGATGTCTTCCTTTTTTTGCTTTGAAGCCCATTCTTTCTTTTTGGACTGGAACTCTCATCAGTCAAAATAAATAATTAAGTTTCAAAAGTTAATTATTTTAAAAGTTTCAAAAGTTAATTATAAGTTTATAACTTTATAATTAAGTCATGTAGATCTTTCTTATGAGTCCCTGATTTGAAGTCTTACGTGTGTGGGGGGCGGGAGTGGGGAGTCTTATTTTCACCCAACACTGCCTGCATTCTCTTTTTAAAATTGTGGTTCAAGCCTCACAGCCTTTGTAAACACTCTTCATTCAAATATCTTGCAGTTTGCCAGTTCCAACCCTGAAAATCTAAGACTGAGTATATTAAAATTTCAATTTCAATTCTACTGTTCATTTATTTTCTTTTAAAAAATTAATGTTGCTTATAAACACCTAAAACTTATTGCTCAGTGCATTCCTTAATGCAAGCTCCAATAGATAATGCATGGCTATGCTTCCTTATGTCAAATAATATCTCCTTTTTGATTGATTAAAAGGAAGGAATGTAAAATATTACAGAAAACATTAATTGAAATATAAATAATTTAGGTTATTAGATAACCATGATAAAAGTATTCATATATGAAATTGAAACGATTTTAGTGCATATATTTTACAGATCACAGAATTTGTAATGTGTTTTCCACCCTGTGAAGAATAAAAATATTATCTTCCCAGGATTCCAAATATGTCATTGAAAATTTCATATAATATGCTGCCTGAGAAGAGGTATCATCACCTGACATCGTTAAACATTGGCAAAGACAGAAATAACAGCTTGTGCTAATGCAAATTGCCCGGAAGTTTGTTGATATAGATGAACACGGACAGATGGTTTTCAGTAAGTAGTTTCATCATTGGTTCCCTATTTAACTGAAATGAAGGACTTGATATTTATGATAGCATACAAGAAATCATGAGAATGAAGCTGTTCCATTTTCTTCTAACACTTATCTCCAACAAAACATTAGATAGAGAGACTATTGGGACATTACACATTGTATTGTTGAAAGCTTTCCATTCGGACTGTTTGATCTCGTCCATATATCCTTGTCCTTACAGTAAAGACTGGTTGCCCTTACTTTTTAAAAGGTTTAAATCTCTCTCCTTAATGAGAGATGGGGCAGAGGAGGGAGTTGTGTTGTTTGCACGTTGCTGGTGCAGAGTAGAGGAAACTAACATATGTTAGTGTCTCCCTTAGAGTTGTTTGGGTGGTCACAAAACCAGAAAGGCTATTCAGAATTGAGAAGGGATTGGTGATGACAGCGGAGTCAGTAAGGCAATCAAAATACATTT
>PVIY010031728.1:0-29654 GCA_004026745.1 Myrmecophaga tridactyla | reverse complement strand
CCAAGGGCCTGGAGAGAAGACCAGCAGAGACCATCCTGTGCCTTCCACATAAGAAAGAACCTCAGTGGAAAGTTAGCTGCCTTTCCTCTGAAGAACCAACAGAATAAACCCCCTTTTATTAAAAGCCAATCCGTCTCTGGTGTATTGCATTCCGGCAGCTAGCAAACTAGAACAACAATGTTGTGCTACCATCTCCAACATCCATTACCAAAATTTTTTCGTCATGCCAAGTAGTAACCATGTACGTTTTAAGCCTTAACTTCTGATTCCCTATCCTCACACCATCCCCTGGTAATCTATATTTAAGTTTTAATTCTAGGCTCTTCCCTTTGCTTCACTAGCCCTAGAGGTAGGAGGAGCTTTCTGTAATTACAAAGTCCATGAAAATTTGGTGTTCTCTTTTTGCTTTAGTTCTAGTTAATAATTCTTTATATTAAGGTTTTTTCCTGTTCAAATAAATGGAATGGTTTCTTTTTCCTGACTGGACCCTAACTGATACAGTTCTTGCTCTCTCTTCAAGAATCTTCCCATCGAAAAAATAGGCCAAGATGGCACTTAGCAAGGTGTGGAAAACCAGGAACAATACAGAACAGCTCCTGGGGCCATGTCAGGGACCAGACACACAGCATATCCCAGTCTGGACCAGCTGGACCGGCTGTGAGCCCCCCCCAGAACTGAGTTCCCCAAGCCATGGTGGCCAGCGTGCCTCCCCCAGAGGCTTCCCAGGGGGGAAAGGAAAGAGACTTTACCAGCAGCAAGGGCGGAGTACAACTAAGCTTCAAGTGTGCAATTAATTTACAAATTCTGACTAATAAAAATAAGGTGAACCTGGTCAAAGCGGAGGTCACTGATTTTTTGCCCCAGCACTAAGGGGGCAGAGCTGACAGAAAAAGAAAAAAAAGAAACAGGTTTTGGTGGTTGTGTTTCTATGGAAGCTTGGCTGTCCTTGGATACAGTGGCAGGACTTCTCAGGCTGCAACTGCCCCAGACATAGGCGGAAACACCTTCTTTGAGAGCTTGTCTGGAGCCGGTGCCTTCCCTAAGGGAGGTGTGAGACCCAACTCAGGTGGAATCCCTCCCTCAAGGAATTCAGGCCCTAGACCTTGGTAATTTGAAGCCATTAAAGCCAGCCTACAACCTCTCCTCTGTCTCCACCACACCCCCAAAAGGGAGAGTCTGCCAAAGTTAAAGGTACCACATCATTTTATGCTGGTGGGACCTGCAGGCAGACAAGCGTCACTGACATTCTGATTAGTAAGTGTCTTGGAGTACATCTATTTGGATCTATTCGCTTTGGGGTATGCTGCACTTCTTGGATCTGTAATTTTAAGTCGTTCATAAGAGTTGGGAAATTTTCAGTGCTAATTTCCTCCATTAGTTTCTCTCCTCCTTTTCCCTTCTCTTCTCTTTCAAGATAAGAAAAACAAAGTCCAGAGACTTCAGAGGAAAGTCTTTCAAGCTGCTGGGTCTCACCCTCAGGGAAAACTGATGCAGATGACTCTTTCCTCCTGACAGGAGGACAGTTTGGTCTGGGAAAATCCAGCTGGGGTCTGTAATACCTAAGTCGACCCTCCTAAGAGTGAGGGGGAAAAGGCCCCATACAGGCACAGCAAGAAGCAAGAAAACAAGAACTGGAAAAATTCTCCTCTGTTAAACAAAACCTAAGCTACTGGTCCAGAAAAAGCTGAACTGAATGTCAAAAAACAGACAACAAATTCATCCAGCAAGAAAACCTCAGATAAAAGAAGTGAAAACAATCTCCAGAATAAACTAATTAAGGTAATTAAATGCCTAGATGCCAGCAAAAGAATAACATATCACACTAGGAAAATTGAAGACATGGCCCAGTCAAAGGAACAAACCAACAATTCAACTGAGATATAGAAGTTGAAACAATTAATTCAGAATGTATAAACAGACATGGAAAACCTCATCAAAAATCAAATCAATGAATTGAGGGAGGATATAAAGAAGGCAAGGAATGAACAAAAAGAAGAAATCGAAAGTCTGAAAAAACAATTCACAGAACTTATGGCAATGAAAGGCACAGTAAAAGAAATGAAAAAAAAAAACCGGAAACGGGACACTTCCGGGCCAAGATGGTGGCGTAACAATGTGCGTGTTTTAGTTCTTCCTCCAGAACAACTACTACATAACCAGAAACAGTACAGAACAGCTCCTGGGGCCACCTCAGTGACTTGACACAGAGCGTATCCCAGTCTGGACCAGCTGGACAAGCTGCAAGCCCCACCGCCCCCCAGAACTGTGCATTCCCAAAGTTGCAGCGGCTGGCGCCCCTCCCCCACAGGCTGCTTCCCAGAGGGGAAAGGAAAGAGACTTTACCAGCAGCAGGGGCTGAGCACAATCAAACGCCAATTGTGCAATTAATTAACAAATTCTGACTACTAAAAATAGGTCCCCAACTCAGGTGAACCTGGTCAAAGTGGAGCTTGTTCGTTTTTGCCCCGGCACCAAGGGGGCAGGGCTGACGGAAAAAGAAAAAAAAAAAGGAAAAAGAGGTTTTTGTGCTTGTGTTTCTACAAAGGCTTGAGTGCCTTTGGATACAGTGGCCGAGCTCCTTAGGCTGCAACTGCCCCAGGCATAGACGGAAACAAGCTTGTTTGAGGGCTTGTCTATAGCCTGTACCTTCCCCAGGGGAGGGGTGAAGCCCAAATCGGGTGGAATCCCTCCCTCAAAGAATTCAGACCCCAGGGCTGGGTAATTTGAAGCCATTAAAACAAGGCTACAACCTCTCCTCTGTCTCCACCACGCCCCCAGCAGGGAGAGTCTGCCAAAGTTAAAGGTACCACATCATCTTTTGCTGGTGGGACCTGCAGGCAGACAAGAACCACATACTGGGCAGGATAAGAAAAACAGAGTCCAGATACTTCACAGGAAAGACTTTCACCCTTCTGGGTCTCACCCTCAGGGAAAACCAATGCAGGTGACTCTTTCCTCCTGATAGGAAGCCAGTTTGATCTGGGAATATCCAGCTGAGGTCTATAATATCTACGTAGACCCTCCTCAGGGTGAGGGGGAAAAGGCACCATACAACCAGGGCAAGAAACAAGAAAATAAGAACTGAAAAATTCTCCTCTGTTAAACAAAACCTAAGCTAGAGGTCCAGAAAAAAGCTGAACTGAATGTCAAAGAACAGATAGAAAACAAATTCATCCAGCAAGAAAACCCTAGGTAAAAGAAATGAAAGCAATCTCCAGAATAAACTAATTAAGGTAATTAAATGCCTAGATGCCAGCAAAAAATAATAAATCACACTAGGAAAATTGAAGATATGGCCCAGTCAAAGGAACAAACCAACAATTCAAATGAGATAAAGGAGCTGAAACATTTAATTCAGAATATATGAGCAGACATGGAAAACCTCATCAAACACCAAATCAAGGAATTGAGGGAGGATATAAAGAAGGCAAGGAATGAACAAAAAGAAATCGAAAGTCTGAAAAAACAAATTACAGAACTTATGGGAATGAAAGGCAATGTAGAAGAGATAAAAAAACAATGGAAACCTACAATGGTAGATTTCGAGAGACAGAACATAGGATTAGTGAACTGGAGGACGGAACGTCTGAAATCGGCAAAAAAAAGAAAATATGGGGAAAAAATGGGAAAATATGAGCAGGGACTCAGGGAATTGACTGACAATATGAAGCACACGAATATACGTGTTGTGGGTGTCCCAGAAGGAGAAGAGAAGGGAAAAGGAAGAGAAAAACTAATGGAGGAAATTATCACTGAAAATTTCCCAACTCTTATGAAAGACTTAAAATTACAGATCCAAGAAGTGCAGCGTATCCCAAAGAGAATAGATCCAAATAGACGTACTCCAAGTCATTTACTAATCAGAATGTCAGAGGTCAAAGAGAAAGAGAGAATCTTGAAAGCAGCAAGAGAAAAGCAATCCATCACATACAAGGGAAACCCAATAAGACTATGGGTAGATTTCTCAGCAGAAACCATGGAGGCGAGAAGACAGTGAGATGATATATTAAAATTACTAAAAGAGAAAAACTGCCAACCAAGAATTCTATATCCAGCAAAATTGTCCTTCAAAAATGAGGGAGAAATTAAAACATTTTCAGACAAAAAAATCACTGAGAGAATTTGGGACCAAGAGACCAGCTCTGCAAGAAATACTAAAGGGAGCATTAGAGACAGATACAAAAAGACAGAAGAAAGGTGTGGAGAAGAGTGTAGAAAGAAAGACTATGAGTAAAGGTAAAAAGAAGGAAAATTAGATATGACATATAAAATCCAGAAGGCAAAATAGTAGAAGAAAGTACTACCCGTGCAGTAATAACACTAAATGTTAATGGATTAAACTCCCCAATCAAAAGACATAGACTGGCAGAATGGATTAATAAACAGGACCCACCTATATGCTGTCTCTACTCAAAGGACATGAGGGCAAGGACACAAACGGACATTTGCACACCAAAATTTATAGCAGCATTTTTTACAATTACCAAAAGATGGAAACAGCCAAGATGTCCATCAACAGACAGGTGGCTAAACAAACTGTGGCATATACATAAGATGGAATATTATGCAGCTGTAAGACAGAATAAAGTTATGAAGTATGTAACAACATGAATGGACCTTAAGGACATTATGCTGAGTGTGATTAGCCAAAAACAAAAGGCTGGAGGGAACTGCCTGAACATTAGAGCTGTGTTCCAGTAGCCATGTTTCTTGATGATGATTGTATAATGATATAGCTTTCACAATGTGACTTGTGATCGTGAAAACCTTGTGTCTGGTGCTCCTTTTATCTACCTTCTCAACAGATGAGTAGAACATATGGAATAAAAATAAATAATAGGGGGAACAAATGTTAAAATAAATTTAGTTTGCAATGCTAGTGATCAATGAAAGGGAGGGGTAAGGGGTATGGTATGCAAAATTTTTTTTTGTTTTCGTTTTATTTTTCTGTTGTCTTTTTATTTCTTTTTCTGAATTGATGCAAATGTACTAAGAAATGATCATGATGATGAATATGCAACTATGCGATGATATTGTGAATTACTGATTATATATGTAGAATGGAATGAGCATAAAAAAAAAAACAATGGAAACCTACAAGCTTAGATTTTGAGAGGCAGACATAGAATTAGTGAACTGGAGGAGGAACATCTGAAATCCGACAAGCAAAAGAAAACATATGGAAAAATATGAGCAGGCACTCAGGGAATTTACTGACAATATGCAGTGCACAAATACACGTGTCATGGGTGTTCCAGAAGGAGAAGAGAAGGAAATAGGAGGAAAAAAAAAACTAATGGAGGAAATTATCACTGAAAATTTCCCAACTCTTATGAAAGACTTAAAATTACAGATCCAAGAAGTGCAGCGTACCCCAAAGAGACTAGATCCAAATAGATGTACTTACTAATCAGAATGTCAGAGGTCAAAGACAAAGAGAGAATCTTGAAAGCAGCAAGAGAAAAGCAATCCATTACATAAAAGGGAAGCACAATAAGACTATGCATAGATTTCTCAGCAGAAACCATGGAGGTGAGAAGACAGTGGGATGATATATTTAAATTACCAAAGGAGAAAAACTGTCAACCAAGAATTCTAAATCCAGCAAAATTGTCTTTCAAAATAAGGGAGAAATTAAAACATTTTCAGACAAAAACTCACTGAGAGAATTTGTGACCAAGAGACCGGCTCTGCAAGAAATACTAAAGGGAGCATTAGACACAGATAGGAAAACACAGCAGAGAGAGGTGTGGAGAAGAGTGTAGAAAGGAAGACTATGAGTAAAGGTAAAAACAAGAAAAATTAGATATGACATATAAAATCCAAAAGGCAAAATGGTAGAAGAAAGTACTACCCATACAGTAATAACACTAAATGTTAATGGATTAAACTCCCCAGTCAAAAGACACAGACTGGCAGAATGGGTTAAAAAACAGGACCCATCTATATCCTGTCAACAGGAAGCACGTCTTAGACCCAAGGACAAACATAGGTTGAAAGTGCAAGGTTGGGAAAAGATATTTCATGCAAATAACAATCAGAAAAGAGCAGGAGTAGCTATACTAATATCCAACAAATTAGACTTCAAATGTAAAAGAGTTAAAAGAGACGAAGAAGGACACTATGTATTAATAAAAGGAACAATTCAACAAGAAGACATAACAATCATAAATATTTATGCACCAAGCCAGAATGCTCCAAAATACATGCGGCAAAAACTGAAAAGAGAAATAGACACATCTACCATAATAGTTGCAGACTTCAATTCCACACTCTCATCAATCGACAGAACATCTAAACAGAAGATCAATGAAGAAACAGAGAATTTGAATAAAAAAATAAATGAGCTACACTTAACAGACATTTATAGAACATTACACCCACAACAGCAGGAGATCCACATTTTTCTCAAGTGCTCATGGATCATTCTCAAGGATAGACTATATGCTGGGTCGCAAAGCAAGTCTCAATAAATTTAAAAAGACTGAAATCAGACAAAACACTTTCTCAGATCATAAGGGAATGAAGCTGGAAATCAATAACAGGCAGAATGCCAGGAAATTCACTAATATGTGGAGTCTCAACAACACACTCTTAAACAACCAGTGGATCAAGGAAGAAATTACAAGAGAAATCAGTAAATATCTTGAGGCAAATGAAATTGAAAATACAACATATCAAAACTTATGGGATGCAGCAAAGGCAGTGCTAAGAGGGAAATTTATTGCCCTAAATGCCTATATGAAAAAAGAAGAAAAGGCAAAAATCGAGGAATTAACTGTCTACTTGGAAGAAGTCAAAAAAGAACATCAAACTAACCCCAAGGCAAGCAAAAGGAAAGAAATAATGAAGATTAGAGCAGAAATAAATTAAATTGAGAATATGAAAACAATTGAGAAAATCAACAAAACCAGAAGCTGGTTCTATGAGAAAATCAGTAAGAATGAGGGACCCTTAGCAAGATTGACAAAAAGAAGAAGAGAGAGGTTGCAAATCAATAAGATCAGAAATGGAAGAGGAGACATAACCACTGACGCCACAGAAATAAAGGAAGTAATAACAGGATACTATGAACAGCTTTATGCTAATAAACCAGACAATGTAGAAGAAATGGAGAACTGTCTAGAAAGGCATGAACAACCAACTTTGACTCAAGAAGAAATAGATGACCTCAACAAACCAATCACAAGAAATTAAACCAGTCATTAAGAAGCTCCCAAAACAGAAAAGTCCAGGACCAGATGGCTTCACATGTGAATTCGACCAGACATTCCAGAAAGAATTAGTACCAATCCTGCTCAAACTCTTCAAAAAAACTGAAGAGGAGGAAAGCTACCTAACCCATTCTATGAAGCCAATATCACCCTTATACCAAAACCAGACAAAGATATTACAAAAAAAGAAAACTACAGACCAATGACCAATTCATCTAATGAATATAGATGCAAAAATCCTCAACAAAATTCTAGCACGTCGAATCCAGCAACACATTAAAAGAATTATACATCATGACCAAGTAGGATTCATTCCAGGTATGCAAGGATGGGTCAACACAAGAAAAACAATTAATGTAATACACCATATCAACAAAACAAAGCAGAAAAACCACATGATCATCTCAATTGATGTAGAAAAGGCATCTGACAAAATTCAACATTCGTTCCTGTTGAAAACACGTCAAAGGATAGGAATAGAAGGGAACTTCCTCAAAATGATAAAGGGAATATATGAAAAACCCACAGCTAGCAATATCCTCAATGGGGAATAACTGAAAACTTTCCCCCTAAGAACAGGAACAAGACAAGGATGTCCACTATCACCACTGTTATTCAACATTGTGTTGGAAGTTCTAGCCAGAGCAATTAGAAAAGAAAAAGAACTAAACGCATCAAAATTGGGCAGGAAGAAGTAAAACTCTCACTGTTTGCAGATGATATGATACTATATGTTGAAAACCCTGAAAAATCCACAGCAAAACTACTATGCTAATAAATGAGTACAGCAAAGTGGCAGGTTACAAGATCAACACTCGAAAATCTGTAGTGTTTCTATACACTAGTAATGAACAATCTGAGGGGAAAAACAAGAAAAGAATTCCATTTACAATTACACCAAAACAATAAAATATTTAGGAATAAATTTAACTAAACAGATAAAAGACTTATACAAAGAAAACTACAAGAAATTGTTAAAAGAAATCACAGAAGATCTAAATAGATAGAAGTGATACAGTGTTCACGGATTGGAAGACTAAATATAGTTAAGATGTCAATTCTACCTAAATTGATTTACAGAGTCAATGCAATACCAATTAAAATCCCAAAAACTTACTTTTCAGAAATAGCAAAACCAATAACCAAATTTATCTGGAAGGGCAGGGTGCCCCGAATAGCTAAAACTATCCTGAGAAAAAAAAATGAAGTCAGAGGTCTCATGCTACCTGACTTTAAGGCGTATTATAAAGCTACAGTGGTCAAAAACAGCATGGTACTGGCATAAAGATAGATATACTGACCAATGGAATAGAATAGAGTATTCAAATATAGACCCTCTTATCTATGGACAATTGATCTTTGATAAGGCAGTCAAGCCAACTCACTTGGGACAGAAGTCTCTTCAATAAATGGTGCCTAGAGAACTGGATATCCATATGCAAAAGAATGAAAGAGGACCCATATCTCACATCCTATACAAAAGTTAACTCAAAATGGATCAAAGACCTAAACATTAGATCTAAGACCATAAAACTGTTAGAAGAAAATGTAGGGAGATATCTTATAAATCTTATACTAGGAGGCGGTTTCCTAGACCTTACACTGAAAGCAAGAGCATTGAAGAAAGAAAGAAAGAAATGGGAACTCCTCAAAATTAAACACTTTTGCGCATCAAAGAACTTCATCAAGAAAGTAAAAAGACAGCCTACACAATGGGAAACAATATTTGGAAACAATATATCAGATAAAGTTCTACTATCCAGAATTTATAAAGAGATTATTAAACTCAACAACAAAAAGACAGCCAAGCCAGTCACAAAATGGGCAAAAGACTTGAACAGACATTTCTCAGAAGAGGAAACAGAAATGGCCAAAAGGCACATGAAGAGATGCTCAACTTCCCTCACTATTAGGGAAGTGCAAATCAAAACCACAATGAGATATCATCTCACACCCACCAGAATGGCCATTATCAATAAAACAGAAAATGACAAGTGCTGGCGAGGATATGGAGAAAGAGGCACACTTATCCACTGTTGGTGAGAATGTCAAATGGTACGATTGCTGTGGAAGCCAGTTTGGCAGTTCCTCAAAAAGCTAAATATAGAATTGCCATATGACCTGGTAACACCATTGCTAGGTATCTACTCAGAGGACATGAGGGCAAGGACACAAATGGACATTTGCACACCAATGTTTATAGCAGCATTATTTACAATTACCAAGAGATGGAAACAGCCAAAATGCCCATCAACAGAGAAGTGGCTAAACAAACTGTGGTATATACATACAATGGAATATTATGCAGCCATAAGACAGAATAAAGTTATGAAGTAGGGAACAACATGGATGGACCTTAAGGACATTATGCTGAGTGAGATTAGCCAGAAACAAAAGGACATATACTGTATGGTCTCACTGATATGAACTGACATTAGTGAATAAACTTTGAGAATTTCAATGGTAAAAGAGAGCATCAGGAGGTAGAAACAGGGTAAGATATTGGGTAATTGGAGCTGAAGGGATACAGATTGTGCAACAGGACTGAATGTAAAAACTCAGAAATGGACAGCACAATACTACCTCACTGTAATACAGTTATGTTAAAACACTGAATGAAGCTGAATGTGAGAATGATAGAGGGAGGAGGGCTGGGGGCACAAATGAAATCGAAAAAGAAAAAGACAATAAAGACTGAGATGGTATAATCTAGGAATGCCTGGAGTGTATGACAGTGACTAAATGTACAAATTTAAAAAATGTTTTTGCGTGAGGAAGAACAAAGGAATGTCATTACTGCAGGGTGCTGAAAATAGATGGTAATTAATATTTTAAAATTGCAACATGTGTGAGACTAGAGCAAAAAATGTTTGTTTGGTACAAAATTTATATTTTGATCAGTGCATTTCCTAATATAACTTATGTAGACAGCTTAACTGAACACTGTAAGTACATGGAACCTTGAGTAGGACATGAGATTTTGTGGGTTTGCCCAGAGTGATGCCCCGATAAATCCCAGAGTGATTGGAACAGTGAATAAAAAAGTATTTGCAAAGTCCCCCTCAGGGAATGGTGAGAAAGGGGAAAATTCAACTTCCCCAAGTTGAATTCTTGATATTCTCACAAGCAGTGCGGACAACCAAAGCTATAGACTGAGCCCCCAGTCTTGGGGTTTGTTCATATGAAACTTAACCCCACAGGGGATAGGTCAAGGCTACTTAAAATTAGGCCTAAGAGTTATCCCCAGGAGAACCTCTATTGTTGCTCAGATGTGACCTCTCTCTCCTGCCAACACAACAAGCAAACTCACCACCCTCCCTCTGTCTACTTGGGACATTACTCCCAGGGGTGTGGACCCTCCTGGCAACGTGTGACAGAAATCCTAAAATGAGCTGAGACTCAGCATCAAGGGATTGAGAAAATTCCTAGAATGAGCTGAGACTCAGCATCAAGGGATTGAGAAAACCTTCTTGACCAAAAGGGAGAAGAGTGAAATGAGACAAAGTGTCAATGGCTGAGAGATTCCAAACAGAGTCAAGAGGTTATCCTGGAGGTTATTCTTATACATTAAGTAGATATCACCTTGTTAGTCAAGATGTAATGGAGAGGCTGGAGGGAACTGCCTGAAAACACGAAGAGCTGTGTTCCAGTAGCCATGTTTCTTGAAGATGATTGTGTAATGATATAGCTTTCACAATGTGACTGTGTGATTGTGAAAAGCTTGTGTATGATGCTCCTTTTATCTACCTTGTCAACAGACGAGTAGAACAGATGGAATAAAAATAAGTAATAGGGGGAACAAATGTTAAAATAAATTTAGTTTGAAATGCTAGTGATCAATGAAAGGGGGGGTAAGGGGTATGGTATGTATAAATTTTTTTCTGTTTTCGTTTTATTTCTTTTTCTGAATAGATGCAAATGTTCCAAGAAATGATCATGATGATGAATATGCAACTATGTGATGATATTATGAATTACTGATAATATATGTAGAACGGAATGATCAAAATAAAAAAAAATTCTTCCCATCTCCGTTCTCTTGCCTTCTCTCTACAAGCCTTATACTTAAGTCCATACACTTTCACAGTTTTAAGCACTACCTATATACAGACAATCTCCAGCCAACCAATGTGAAATGGAATAAAAATAGAGTTTTTTACATGCCTTTGTAACAGCACTCGTCAACTCTGTTTATCAGTCTATTTTCCCTCCAGATTGTAAGTTCTTAAAGGACAGGAACCATGTCTTATCCATCTCTGTACCTCTAGTGCCACATACAGTATATGACACAGAGTGGGTGCCCAGTAAGGAAGTGAAGAATGAATGATTGACTACTAATTGAGTTCTTTTTAATCTGTCTTTAAATGGACCATTTCATCAAAGTCTCAAATAAGCAATACCACAATTAAAGCTAATACTCCCAGCTTCAAATGCTAAATACATAAATTCATCTTACCTTCAACACAGAGGTCTATTACACTCCCATCTTCCACACTGCATAACAATTCTTGGAGAAGAGGCAGTAGAAGGGAGGTTATTAACAGTTAAAAGAGAAACAAACCCACAAGGCATACTGTGAATTCTAAGACTAAAGGCAGCTTTAAGCAATGTCCCAGCTAAATTCTACCCTCAGTGCCAAACACGTAGACTTTTAAAGACCCGCCTGCCTTTTAAGGATAAGGACTGTCAACGTGACACAGCAGAAGAACTGTGTACTCTGGAGTCTATGGCAGGCTTGGGGTAAAATTCCAGTTCTGCCATTTGTTAGCTATGACTTTTGTGAGCTCAGGAATCATCATATCTCCTTAAAGGACTTTTCTCTGGTATAGAAAAGTACCCTTTATAAGTCAGATATTCTCCTCCCCAAAAGGATTCATTCCATAGGTCATTAAATCATATTAAAAGAAGGGACCTCATATAAATTTAATTCATCTCATTTTACAAATGAAGGAACTAACGCACAAGAAAGGGGAAGTGACTTGATCAGGGTCACACCCATATCAACAGATTCCAGTCCAGACTTTCTGTACCTGTCCAAAGACCAAACAGACTCACTCTGAAGAATTATGCATTTTCCATACTCATCTTCATATTTTTACTAACCTCTTAGCTCTATTGAAGCCTGTTAGCATATAATTCATCATGTGTCTTAGAAAGGAGACCAGTTCTTCATCATTATGGCAAAACAATTTGCTAATAAGTTAAACTATGAAAAGTCTAATATTTCTTCAAGACTTGTTTCTCCAAGACCCCAAAGGCAGACTATCGTTTACATGCAAAACTCATGCCAAGTTTCCCTTTTAAGCTCACCGAAAAGTATGCTTATGAAATGGATGCAGACTCTCTGGTCCTGAGCCACATGCTGTGTGACTAGTGAGGCATGCCTCACGAGGGCATCTCGCAAACAGGACAATACATGCTTCTTGCGCACCAACTTGAGGCAGAAAGAGAAAAATATTCTTCAGTGGCAACCATGTCTCAGTTGCCATTGAACTTAAGCAACTATAATTTCCAAATGTAATTACAAGATTATAAACCTTAACAAATGTAATTATAAGATACACTGAGGGGATTATCTAAACAACACTGAGATTCATCCTTCCTGAAGGAATTATGGAAAAGAGCATTGTTTATAGACAGGAATCCATGTTGTCATATAGAGAACTATACACGGGCCAAGGGTCCAATTATTTTATATTTGCATAGCACTTTACTATTTACAAATAACTCACTTGTCCAATAGTTCATTTAAGTCTAACAAGTCAGTGAGGCAAACAAAATAGACGTTATTACCATTTTGGAGATGAGAAAACCGAGGCTCAGAGACTTTCCCAAGGACTCAAACCCAAGTCTCAGACCCAGGTCTTGCCCAAGGTTAGTGTTCTTTTCAACCTGATAGTCTGAGGGAATGGGACTGGGGACCCTTTAACTCATAGCCCAAGAAAATGACAGAAATAGGTAGAAAAAGCACACCCTTCTACTAAGGTAGGCAAACATCCTCATGCTCAAGTCACCTCCCTATGCAGAGAACTGGGTCGTAGCTATGCAGATTGTTCAAGACAGCAGTGAATGGGTGGGTCATGAAAAGGGTAAGCACTGATGACAGGACAGGAACATGGGTACAGGTGACTACATCACTCTCTTGATTGGTGAGAACTAATACCTACCTCCTGTAATAAGCTCCCCTATCTCCATGGTTTCAATCTCACCCATCTTCTCAAGCCTGATTAAATGCTTCCTCTTTAAGAAATCTTTCCCAATTTCTCTTCTTACTTCCAGAGTCCTTGACCACAAACATGCACATTTTCTAAATTTTCAGTAAAGTGTTTTCATATTTTCTCCCCTATTGCACAGTCTTACTCACCTCTGTATCCCTGTCTTACTGTCTAAAAATAGTCACCTCAGAACTTCACCATCTCAATGAAACCTCAGAGGTTATCTGAGAGGTTATTAACTAGCAAAACTTCCCAGAATGTGGTCTGGAGACCTCTGGGAATTCCCAGGGGGTCCCTTTCCGGAAGTCCACAACGTCAAAATTATTTTCATAATAGTACTGACATTATTTGCCTTTTTCACTCTCATTCTTTCACGAGTGCACAATGGAGTTTTCCAGAGGTTATGAATGATATCACAACAGACTGGATGCACAAACAGATGAGAACCCATCTGTCTTCTATTAAGCGAGACATTAAAGATATTTGCAAAAATGTAAAAGCAAATTCATTCTTTCACTATTTTCTTACTTTAGAAACAATTATTTTATTTGAAAAATTACTATGTAATATGCAATGTACTTACCATTATTTTTAAATGAATTAATAAACATTTCTAAGTTTTCTGTTTTAATTTATAATACAATAAACACCGATGGATATAGCACACATAAAAGATCTTCAGTGTAGAAATGAAAATGCCTTCATATAAATTTGTATCAGATTTTTTGCTTTTGTTAACCTAGCCCAGGCATTAGTCTTTCTCTTTCCATTCCCAAATCAAATCACCTCATTCCTCAAGACTTTCTAATGACTTCTCACCAAATTTATACAAAAATGTAAAATTACTACCATAAAAAAATAAAAAATAAAAATAAAGCTCTTCAATGTAAAGTCACCTTGAGAAAAAGTTTGAGAACCACTAATCTAGCCCAACTCTTCCACCTAAGGTAAGAAACATCACCCAATCCCCCAGCAATGGACAAAGTGATCTCTAAAACACTTATTGGGTGCCTCTATGGACAAGAATCTCACTGTAAAGATGGGGTTTGAGGGAACAAGCAGTCCACCTTTCAGCCAGCTCTGCCTATCAGAAAGGTCTCCTTCCCGTACATCCTACTTCTACCTGAATGTAACTTCTATCCTTCAATCCTGCTATCAGAGACCGAGGGAGCCCCTTCCTCTACATTCACACCCTCAAATATCCGAAGAGAATAAAAAGCTCCCATTGCACGTGTGCCTGGCCCACAGGCTGAGCGCGGACTGTAATGGGAGTCTGACCTAAGGCTAAAATAAATCCTGGGGAAACGGAGACGGGGGCCACAAATAGCAGGGCAGGTACCAAGAAGGAAAGGCGGGAATGCGCGTTGGTAGAGACTGGGCAGGGGGTTGCGAGGAGAGGATGATTCCGCTCTAGTATTTACTGGGATAGAGCCACGCGAAGCCCATTGCTAGGGGTCAGGGCCTGGTTTGAAAAAGGTACGCTCTGGCCTACACCTAGGCCGCGGGCACAGCAGACTGGGGCTGGGACGGCATAGAAAATAAGGGCACAGAGACCAGGAAAGAAGGGCAGGCATGATTTAGGGGGTTAACTTAAGGCGGTTGGGTCGATTCAGTTTCAGGGAAGGTGACCCCGGTTACAGGTAGTTGGACCAGCCGAGGCCGCCCTGGTGAGGGGAAAGCCTGGGCTGGGTTCACTAGGGGAAGGGGGCCGTCCGCACCGCCACACCGGGCTCCGGCAGCAGCTCCAATGCGCAGGCCAGGCAGAGTCGCGGGGTCAGGGTCAGCAGCCAGCGCGGGTCGTGCCGGTAATGGACCCTCTCGAAGAGCAGCGCAGAGGTCTCCTCTTCCCTGCCGGGCCCCTGAGAGCCCGGGGCCACCGCCTCCCTCACAGCCATCTCGCCAATAGCACTCTAGCGTGGTGGCGCCTTTTCCCGCGCAGCTTGTGCGCACGCGCACTTAGAAGAGAGCCCTGCGTTCTATGAACGTGTGTGTGTAATGCGCTTGCGCAGAGCGAGCAGCGCCGACGCGTCAGGCGCGCGGCGTCCTCCGAGGGCGGGTGATAGGTGCAAGGACTGTGGTGTGTGTGCCAATGTGCACGAGGCGGTTTGCCGCCAGAGCCCACAGGTGTGAGTGTTCGCCACACCGAAGTTGAAATGTGTGTATAAAAGAAGCAATCATTAACCTTGAAAAAGGAAGTGAGCAGTTTTTTTTTTTAAATAAGCAACCTCAACCCTTCCAATGTCTAAAACTTAGAATTGCCATAGCCCAAACAACCCTAAGGAGAGGTATGGAAAGATCAAAGGTGATGGTGGAATTACACACAAAAGGTAGACATTTAACAAATGCATATGAATGCTGAATCATTAATCTCTTTTAGTCTCCAGTATTTTAGAGCAGCTGGAAGTAAAAACCTAAAATTGTGAAATTGTAGCCTATGTCAAGCTCTGAAATATGTTCTAAGACTAGTTGTGGTGCTGTGCTTTGAAATTTATACCTTTTTTGTATATATGTTATTTTTCACCAAAAAAAGGGGGAAAAAATCGAACGTGATGATAAATATTTAAGCCTTCTAGCCTCCTATATTCTGGAGCTGCTAGAAGGAAAATTAGAAAAGGCTCGTATGGTAGCCCATGACAAACTCTGGGATCTGTCCTGTAACCACTTGTTGAAGAGTGCTTTGAAAACTATTGTTTTTTTTTTATTTCTTTGCTTTGTATATAATACTATACAATTTCAAAAGTTCACACACATACACTCCTCAGTCATTTTTCTCCAGAAGCTATTAGTATTATCATTATGAAGACGTTCCCCTTGAAATATCCTCTCACGGAGGGCTGCACTGCACCTAGGACTTTGAAAATGCAGAATGAATGCTAATGATAACATTTGATATGTAATCAAATGAACATATTAACCATAACAATCCATCCTTCAACATGGACTTATTTAGCACCTGTTACCTTCAGAAACCATGATCTGATATAGTTAGGCCCACCTCATCCTGCATCAAGCAGAGAAACAAGTCTCTGCTTTGGTGAGATGGTGACTTTATTGAAGGCACATCCACAAGGAACTGGAGGAAGAATCTTTCCAAGACCGATTTGAAATGAGAAAGGTAATTTGAGCTTTTGTAGTCCAAACCGGCAAAGGAATAGCAAGCATCCTGAAGAAAGCAGAAAAACAAACAAACAAAAAACACTAAAAGTCACAAATTCATTAAAATTTATGGTAATTAATATTTTAAAACTTTAATTTATGTATGAGACTAAAGCAAAAAATGTTTATTTGGTACAAAATTTATATTTTGACTAGTGTGTTTCCTAATATAACTTATGTGGACAGCTTAATTGAACACCATAAGTACATGGAACCTTGAGTAGGGCATGAGATTTTGTAGGTTTGTCCAGAATGATGCCTCAATAAATCCCAGAATGATTTGAAGAGTGAATAAAAAAGTATTTGCAAAGTCCCCTTGGGGGAACGGCAAGAAAGGGGGAAAATTCAGCTTCCCCAAGTGGAGAATTCTTGATATTCTCACAAGCAGTGGGGACAATCAAAGCAATAGGCTGAGCCCCTAATCTTGGGGTTTGTTCATATGAAACTTAACCCCACGAAGGATAAGCTAAGCCTACTTAAATTAGGCCTAAGAGTCACCCCCAAGAGAACCTCTTTTGTTGCTCAAATGTGGGCCTCTCTCTCTCAGCCAACACAACAAGCAAACTCACTGCCCTCCTCCTCTCTATGTGGGACATGACTCCCTATGTGGGACCTCCCTGGCAACATGGGACAGAAATCCTAGAATGAGCTGGGACTCAGCACCAAGGGATTGAGAAAAACTTCTCGACCAAAAGGGGGAAGAGAGAAATGAGACAAAATAAAATGTCAACGGCTGAGAGATTCCAAGCAGAGTTGAGAGGTTATCCTGGAGGTTATTCTTACGCATTAAATAGATACTACCTTTTTAGTTAAGATATATTGGAGAGGCTGGAGGGAAGTGCCTGAAAATGTTGAGCTGTCCAGTAGCTATATTTCTTGAGTTATACAATTGTATAATGATATAGCTTTCACAGTGTGACTGTGTGATCGTGAAAACCTTGTGTCTGATGTTCCTTTTATCCACCCTATCGACAGACAAGTAAAACATATGGAATAAAAATAAATAATAGGGGAAAGAAATGTTAATATAAATTTAGTAGATTGAAACGCTAGTGATCAATGAAAGGGAGGGGTAAGGGTATTGTATGTGTTCTAGTTTGCTAGCTGCTGGAATGCAATATACCAGAAGCAGAATGACTTTTAAAAAGGGGAATTTAATAAGTTGCTAGTTTACAGTTCGAAGGCTGAGAAATTGTCCCAATTAAAACAAGTCTATAGAAATGTCCAATCAAAGGCATCCAGGGAAAGATACCTTGGTTCAAGAAGGCCAATGATATTCAGGGTTTCTCCCTCATCTGGAAAGGCACATGGCGAACACAGTCACAGTTTCTTTCTCGGCTGGAAGGGCACATGGAGAGCAAAGCGTCATCTGCTACTTTCTCTCCTGGCTTCCTGTTTCATGAAGCTCCCTGAGAGGTGTTTTCCTTCTTCATCTCCAAAGGTCACTGGCTTGTGGGCTCTCTGCTTCTCATGGCTAAGTCATTCTTCTCTGCTCTCTCTGAATCTCCTTCTTTCTCCAAAATGTTTCCTCTTTTATAGGATTCCAGAAACTTATCAAGACCCACCCAAATGGGTGGAGACATGTCATCACCTAATCTAGTTTAACAACCACTCTTGATTAAATCACATCTCCAGGGAAATGATCTGATTGCAGTTTCAAACATACAATATTGAATAGGGATTATTCTGCCTATATGAAATGGGATTTAAATTAAAACATGGCTTTTCTAGGAGACATACATCCTTTCAAACCAGCACAGTATGTATGAATTTTTTTCTGTTTTCTTTTTATTTCTTTTTCTGAATTGATGTAAATGTTCTAAGAAATGATCATGATGATGAATATGCAACTATGTGATAAAAAAAGAATGCTCATATTGTATGTTGATTGGTTTTATTAATAAAAAATTTTTTAAAATTGAGTCATGGTTGACTGCTTCATTTTGTTTGTTCAGCATATCCTGTTATAATTCCTCTTTTGCTGGACATTCGGGCTTTTGATCTTGTCCTTCAAAAGAGGAAAGTGTTATTAGATAATATGATGCATTTGGCTTTTTTCCATCTTGCATTGGACTGTAATCTTTATCTCTGCAGACAAGGCTGGAAACATTAATATAACTAGAAACAGAGAGTAAACTTGAGATTAGGTCTAGAGCGAGCTATGCTAGCAGGGGCTTTCAGGCTTGAAGTGAATCAAAGCTACTTAAGTGATTTGATTATAATAAACATTTCTAGCTACCAAAGACTATATTAAGCATTTTCCAGCTAAAGGATTAAATTTTTCTAACTATCCCGGTATCACACCCATGTGCCCAACAGCAGGTTAATGTTGAAGGAGGTTAATTAATGAGGTGTTTTCTACATTCAGAAGCAATGTGATTTAGTGAAAAAAGGACTTCTATAGCAGAATATCTTGGAAAACAATGACTTATTATTCCACAATATGTCAGGAAGTAATGTTTGGGAAAAGTAGATAAAGACAAGGAAAATGCCTGCTTAAATGATAAGGGTAAAAAGTTGCAGAAGGGGCGGGCCACGGTGGCTCAGCAGGTAAGAATGCTTGCCTGCCATGCCCGAGGACCCGGGTTCGATTCCTGATGCCTGCCCATGTTAAAAAAAAAAAAAAAAAAAAAAAAAAAAGTTCCAGAAGTATACATACATATAGGTAAAATAAATAAGCAAACAAAGTCGGCATTTATTCAACAAATTTTAAACACATTACAAAATATTATGTATACAATGAAGATATAAAAGATACATTTAATATTTTGATATGTGTTCTGGTTTTTTCCTACACGTTTTTACAAAAGCAATGTACAAAGGTTTGTAGACTGCTTTTTCAGAGAAAAATATATCGTACACATCTTCCATACCATTCATTATTATTCTATATACTTTTTAAATATTTGGCAAATAATGTATTTTATTTTACAAGAATTTTGAGCCAGGAACTGGGTAAGAGCTGGGGGATTCAAAAGTGAACGAGACACAGTTCTTGCCCTCAAGGAACTAGAAGTCCAGGCAAGGAGACAGACAAGCAAACTACTACAACAGAGTATATATGTATTAGTTATCTATTGCTGCATAACAAATTACCCCACTTAGTAGGTAATGGTGGCCCTCAAAAAAGATGTGTCCATGTCCTAATGCCCAGAACTTGTGGATGCTACCTTATTTGGAAAAAGGATCTTTGCAGATGTAATTAAGTTAAGGATTTTACTTAAGATGATGAGATCATCCTGGATATAGGGTGGGCCCTAAATCCAGTTACAAATGTCCTGATGGAAAACATAGAGCAGAGAGACTCACAGAGAAGAGGTGGGCAACATGACCACAGAGGCAGAGACTGGAGTGATGAGACCACAAGCTATGGAAAGCCTGGTGCTAACAGAAGCTGAAAGAGGCAAGGAACAGATTGCCCCTGCTAGAGCCTTCAGAGGGAGCAAATACCCCTCCTTCTGATTTCAGACTTCTGGCCTCCACAACTATAAGAATAGAAATTTCTGTTGTTTTAAGCTGTTATATTTGTGATAATTTGTTACAACAGCCATAGGAAACTAATGCATTTCAAAACTTAGCAGTCTAAAACAATGAATATAATCTCATGGTTTCTGTAAATTGGGAATCCAGATAGCTGGGTGCCTGTGGCTCAAGGTCTCTCATGAGGTTGCAACCATCTCAGAGTTCACTGGGGCTAAAGTATCAGCTTCTAAACTCACTCAAGAGCTTGGTGGTAGGATTTGGTTCAGTGGCTATTGGACTGAGGGTGTTCTTTACTTGATGGCTGGTGTTCATCAGCCTTTCTCAGTACCTTGCCATATGTGCCTCTCCATAGAGCAGTTCACAACCCCGAGACTCGCTTCGGTCAGTAGCAAGCAAGAGCACAAGAGAGGATGCCCAAGAGGAAAGCTAAGGTCTTTCTGTAATTTTTAGAAGTGACATCCCATCATTTCTGCTGTCTTCTATTTGTTCGAAGTAGCTAGATCAAAATCACACTCTAGGAGAAGGGATTACCCAAGGGCACAAATACTAGGAGACAGAGATCATTGGAAGGAATCTTAAAGGTTTCCTACCACAGGTAAGTGCTAGAGTAGAGAAAGGCACAAATTGTTGTGGGGGCACCTGATGGCAGCACTGTATAGAAATAAAAACCAGAAGAAAGTACATCAAAATGTTAACCATGTGGGTGGTGGGACTATGGATTATCTTTCCTTTTTTGAATTTTCTAAATTGCCTTTAATGAGCATGAATGGGAGGAAAGGAAGGGAAGAAACTGAATTAAATTTTCAGCTCCAGCACTACTGATTTAGGCTTTGTGAGCCTAAGTTTCCACCTGCTGAAGCTATCTAGAGAAGTATAACAGGTCATAATGCCTGTTGACTCAGAAATTTCAGATTTGATTTAAGCAAGTGATTAGCTCCAGGATGCCCTACAACTATGCAAGGCAGAGCAACAAGTAATTATGGCTGGCAGTACTTGAGAATTGAAGGTGGAGGGAGGGATGTTTTGTTCACAGAGTCTGTTCAGAGGCAGCAGAACCCCAACCTTGGGGCTGAGGATCAGAGGTAGAGACAGGGTAGATGCCTGGGGTTCTTTTCCTTATAGCTAAAAGGACCTGAGATATATATATATATATATGTGTGTGTGTGTGTGATATCATGTATATATATGTGATGAAATATTAATTCATCCATAAAAAGGAATGAAGTTCTGATACATTACACAACATGAACATTGAAGACATCAGGTTGAGTGAAATAAGTCAGACAAAAATTATATGATCTCACTTATATGTAATAATAAGAATATGCAAATTCATAGAGTTTGAAACTAGAATACAAGTTACCAGGAGCCAGGGTCAGGGGAGGGAATGGAGAGTTAATGCTTAATTGGCACAGAGTTTCTGTTTGGAGCAATGGAAAAGTTTTGGTAATGGATGGTGGTGATGGTAGCAAAATATCGGGAGTGCAATTAACACCACTGAATTGTATATTTGAAAGTAATTAAAATAGGAAATTTTAGGTTAATTATTATACCAGAATAAATTTCTAAAAAAAAAACATGAAACTATACAACACAAACAGTGAAACCTAATGTAAATGATGGACTATAGTTAATAGTATAATATTATTTCATCAAATGTAACAAGGGTATGATACTAATGCAAAGTACTATAGGGAAAACTGGATTGGGGGAGACTATATAGGAAACCTGTGCTTTCTGCATGACTTTTCTATAAATCTGCCACTTCTCTAAAAAAAAGAAAAAATGGACCTGAATAATAGTGTTGAATGATGAGCGCTACTCCTTTCCCCAAGCAGCTGAGGCTGAGTGTTCTGCCTCAATCAGGATTAACTCTGGAAAAAGGTAGAACAGAACCATGTAGAAACTTCAGTAGCCCCTACTATGAGGGTCTAGGGAGAGGAGGTGTTTAGAAAATGGCACTGGACTAACCCACATTCCTCACACCTTCCAAACATGGGTTAGCGTCTACCTACAAATTATCCCAACCCCAAAATGGGGCACTCATTTTACTGAAGAAATCAGAACCCTACAGGGCCCAAATAACCAATTTTATTAGAGGCTTTGGGGTGGAGTTGTACACTCTTAGGCCCTCTTGGACGTGTCCTGAGATCTCTGGCCTGTGACCTACTTTCTAAAGCCAAGCTGGAGAAAACACTTCAAACGCTTCATAAAACCAAACTTTTTAGGGACTGGTGGACTCTGTGGGGTCTCCTTAGGGTTCCCAAGTGCCCTCAAATTATGGGGGCTCTCCATCCTGGGCAGAGCAGCCCCAGCACCATAGTGACCAGGTAGCTCAAGGTTCTTCTCCAAAGAAGAAATGCAGAATCCAGTGCTGCCCTCCCTGGCCTGTGGGTCCTCTACCCTGGGAAGCAGGATAGGATCTGGATCCTGCAGGCTCAGGTGGGTGGCAGAGTGTTGGGGCTTGACCACCTGTGGGGACCAGGACGTCTTGTTCAGAAGGATCATGCTCAGCCTCGCTGCAGCAGAATGGAAACTCCCCTTGAAGCTGGAGTTGTCTGTAGAACAGGAGGAAGGCCACCGCCCAGCCCCTCTGGCCTCCAGAGGCCCCAGGTTTCCTCTTCTCTGGTGTGTGGGCTGCTGAAATTTGTGTCTGGGGGGCTTAGAGGCCTTGCGGGAGGTGCGCTCCTTCCTCCTGTGATCATGGCCTGCCCTGGAGCCTGAGGTCCTTGCTCTGCTGGGAGCCACCTTTGCCATCTGGGAGACCCCTGGCTTGACCATTTTCCTGCTCCTGCTGTTCTCACTGGAAGGTCTTCCAGCCTTAGACTCTGCTGCAGGCCTGGGGTTCCTGGGAGAAGGCAACAGGGCCCAAGGACGCCCCTCCTGAATACCTTGTGGTTCTCTGGCATACCCTGGTGGCCTAGATCTCCTAGGCTTTACCGGGTGGGTAGAACGGCCTGGTGGCTCTGTACCATGGGGTCCACATTTCTCCAGGGCTCTAGTCTGAGTAGGAAGTTTTGAATTATTTCTTCCTGGGGGCCGAACTCTCCGGGGCTTCTCTGGGGGCTTAATGCCTGGTTTGGAGTCCTTGGCCTCACAATGCCTTCCCTGCTGCTGATGGAGCTCATGGCTTGTGTATAATCCAGGGATCCTCACCCCAACAAGGGACAATGGTTCCAAGAAGTTAAAGAGCAAATAGGACTGCAGAATCCTCTGAGGAAAGCCCCATTTTAGGTGTGCAATCTTCTGCCGCATGAGGGACTCCAGAAGCAGTCGTTTGCGTTTTTTGAGAAATGGCCACTTGGGCAGGATGGTGAGGGCAATGGGAGCAGCCACCAGAGCTGTAACCGGTTGGGAGGCTGGGCCACACAGGAGAGAGGGGCAGGCAGAGGGCTGGCTGAGGGGAGCAGCCAGAGACTGTGGATTCCAGGGCTGCCAAATCAGGCTGGAGGCCTTCCCTGGATGCATGGCTTTGTCCTTTTGTAGGCCTCTCCAGGATTCAGGTTGGGCCTGCTGGAAAGTTGAACCAACCCCTACTTTGTGCTTTCTGGCAGGAGTCACATTCTGGCCAATCAAATGCTCCCTCTCCCCACTGGCCTGCAGGAAGACCTCAGTCTGGTGGGAAAGGGACCTCATCTCAAGACAGGGAGCAAAGGCTGAATTGTTTACAGCTACTGCCTCTTTCTGTTCCTTGGCTCCATCTCCACAGCCAGAGAGAGCTGGGGTCCTTGCCAAGCAGAGATTCCTGCCTGTGGAACCCCCAGAACAGTCAATTTGGAGATCTGCCTTAGCAACATCTTTTCCTGTAACTTGGTTCTTGTTTTCTCCTTTTGGTATTTGAGGCCCTTGAAAATCCTCAGCTCTGCACTTTCTCTGGCTCCCTATGTCCTCGACAGCTGCAGCATCCTCATCTCCAACCTTGTTCTGGTTTCCTCGCTCCTGTGTCTGTATCTCTCCACCAGTTTCACTTCTTAACTGTCCCTGGTAAGCTCCCCCAAGTACCTGGGTCTCTATATCATCAGCAACTCCAGCCCCTCTTTGGTTTTTCTTCCCTTGTATTTGAATTTCTGCACCATCCTCACCTCCAGTTGGCTCCCTCCTGTTCTTCCACTCTAATGAATAGCTCTTTCCATTAACTTTACTTCTTAACAGTCTTGGCTTCTCTCTCCCAAGTCTCTGGATCTTTGTACCACCTTTGCTTCCAACTTCTCTCTGGCTTCTCTTTTCTGATGCCTGATTTCCTGCACTATTCTCACTTCTAGTCTGCTTCCAGTTCCTCCTGTCTGGTGAGTGCCCCTCTCCATAAATTTCACACTCTAACTGACCCTGGTTCTCTCTCTCAGATCTCTGCATTGGTACACCATCCTCACCTCTACCTTCTCTCTGTTTTCTCTTCTTTTGTGCCTGAGTTTCTGTTCCACTCTCACCTCTCTTCTGCTCCTCATTCTTCCACTCTGATAAATGTATTTTTCTATCAATATCACTCTGTAACTGAATCTGGTTTCCTTCCCCAGCTGTCCTGATCTCTGTACCATTCTCACCTCCAATTTCTTTCTGGCTTCCCTTCTCTAGGATTTTATTTTCGGCACCATTCTCACCTCCAATCTGCTCCTCTACCTGCCACTCCACTGAATGGGTTCCTCCATTAATTTTACTTGTTAACATTCCCCAGTTCTCCACCTCAAATGCTTGGGTATTTGTGCCATGCTTACCTCTAATAAATTCCTGTTTTTTCCACTTTGGCATGTGACTTTTTCCATTAATTTCACTTCTTAACTGATCTTGGTTTTCTTCTCCATGTGCCTGTGTCTCTTTTCCATCCTCACTTCTAATCCCTCTCAGGGTCCTCTTCCCTGGTGCCTGAATGTCTGCACCGTTCCCATCTTCAACTTGCTCCTGGTTCCTCCTTTCTGGTGGATGGGTCTCTCCAACAGTTTCCTCTCTAAACTGCCCCTGGTTCTCTGCCTCAGGTGCCAAGGTATTTATACCATCCCCTACTCCATCTTCACTCTGATATCTCTTCTCTGGTGCCTGAATTTCTGCTCCATGTTCACCTCTCATCTGGTTCTGATTCCCACAATATGATATCTTAAATTCTCTGTCAAATTCACTTGCTACTAGTCTCTGGTTTCCCCACCATGGTGCCTGGATCACCACCCAGTCCTCTTCTCTTATCTCTCTAAAGTTCTTCCTCCTAGATATCTGGGTTTCCCCAGTATCCTCACTTATTCCCAGGTCTTGGTTTCCCCACCCCACTTGAATTTCATGTCTTAATTGTCTCTGATCTACTCCCCTAAATGCTTGGGCATCTTCAGTTTTCTCACTTCCATCCTGGCCTTGGTTCTTCCACCCTGGTGTCTGGATCTCTGTAACATTCTCATTTCTAAACCATGCCTCTTCCCCCCATCCCAGGGCCTGGGTCTTTACACTAGCCTCTTCTTTGACCTCTCCCAGGTTCTCTCTCCCAGGTGTCTGAGTTTGCACAGCAACTTCACCTCCAACCTGGTCCTTATTTATTTTCTTGTTTGCCTGGATTTCTGCACCATTCTCTTCTCCAGATTGGCCCTGCTCCTCCAATCCTTGAGTCTGAGTCTTTCCTTTATCCTCCCCTCTGGCCTCTTTCTTGTTTTTCCTCTCCTGGGTCTCCACAGCATCCTCACCTCCATTCTTCTCCTGGCTCCTCCACTCCTGTGTTTGGGTCTCTGCATCAATTCCACATCTTAACTGTTCCTGTTTCTCTCTCCGATGTGCCTGGATTTCAGTCTCCTTCCCTCCAGTTCCCTCCAGGAACTCCTTCTTTAGTTCCTGAATTTTTTTTCTATTGTCACCTTCCATCTGATCCTGGTTCTCCTGCCCTGGTGACATGATCTCTCCCTCAGTTTCACTTACTATTAGTCTCTGGTTACCCCATCCCGGAACCTCAGTCTCTCCATCATCCTCCATTCCAATGTCTATTGGGAGTTGCCTCCCAGATGCCTGGGTTTCCCCAGAATCTTCCTCTCTGATAGTTCTCTGGTTTTCCAACCCTGGAGCCTGGGTATCGCTACTATCCTCTCCTCTGCTTAGCTCCTGGTCCTCCCTCCCTTGTGCCCAAGCCTCTTGCAGGCAGGCCTGGGACTTCCAGGTGGGTATTTCCAGTTGCTGGTTTGAAGGAGCAGGCAGGAACTCTCTGGGCCAGGACTGCAGCCTATGAGTTGAAGGTAGGTTTGGGTGAGAGGTGGTTAAGGTTATGGAGGTTGGGTGGGACCTTATGCTAACAGCAGGCTCCAGAGGCGCTGACTCTTCCTGGGAGTGGACCAGCAGTTGCTCTATTCTTTGGCACGACTCTGGGGCAGGGAACAGTGGCTTGCAAATCCTGTGAGTCTGACCATCCCTGAAATGCCATGGTACCTGCAATGCTTCCCAGGAACTGTCCTGAGAGAGCAGGCTTGCACTTGAAAAGGAGGCAGTGCGAAAGATGGGCTCAGAGGGGGTGTGGACATCCCAAGACAGGCTGTGATCCCGGCGCAGCCAGGATTGCAAGTGTCGGGCCCATGACTTTTGGAGGCTCCTCTGGTACCCCCATCTCTGTTTTTGTACCCATTGTTGGACATGAGCATCCAGACCCCTGAGTTTTCTGGGACTGATGAAAGATTCAGGGGCCACCCTGAAAAAGGTGGCATGTTTCACAGAGGGCACTGCCTGCTTCTGCAATGGTACCTGTAGGCAAGAATGGAGAAGCCAAATCCTTACATATTATCTCTTCTAATCCTCAAAGAAGAAAATCTCCGTAATGCTGGGGCTCAGGGAGGGGGAGTCACTTCCCTTAGGGCAAACAGTATTTGTTCATTTAAGAAATATTTATTAAGAGTTTACTCTGGGCCAGGCACTGCAGTAGGTGCTGGGGATACTGACATGAATGAGACAGCCAAAGTCCCTACTGGGAGCTATATTCTAGATATAGAAGATGGAAAATAACCAAGTACAAAATATAATGTTAGGTATCTAAAACTGTTCTGCAAAAATAAAAGCATAGTAGGGTTGGGGTTTGCCGCCTTTAGACAGAGTGGTCAGGGAAATCCTCTCGGAGGAGGTGGCATTGGACTGGAGACCTGAATGAAGTGACATCTGAGGGAAGGGCCTTGTAGGCAGAGGAAACATTTTGGGCAAAGGCCCAGAGGATGGAACAAGGTCACGTACACAGGAAGGAATAGCAAGGAGGGCCGAGGGACCAAAATGGAGTAAGCGATGAGGAGAGTGCAAGGAGGTAAAGTGAGAGAGAAAATTCAGGACGAGATCCTACTGGGCCCTGGACTCATGGTTAGGAGTTTGGATTTGGGGAGTGTATCCATAGGAGCCATTGCAGGGTTTTACGTAGGTTAAGTGCTAGGATCGATTCTTAAAAGTTCATTCAGGCTAAAGTTAGGCACAAAAGAATACTGACCGCATGATTCCACATGAGGCAAAAGGAATCTGTGCCATTAGAAATCACCATAGTTGTGATTGCAAGAAGTATAAGGGGGCTATGGGGCTGGAATCACATTCTGTTTCTTAATTTGGATGCTGCACATGGATGTGTATGGTTTGTGAATAGTCATTGACCTGTACCCTTATGATTTGTGTATGTGTATTATCCTTCCGTTAAAAGAAAGAAAGAAAAGGTTCACTGTGGCTGCTGCGTGGAGGACTGGCAGAAACAAGGCAGATGGCTGTTGCCACAGTTCAGGTGAGACAGGTTGGTGGCTCTGCACAAGGTGGTGGTGGAGAGATTGTGAGAAATGATCAGATTTGAAATATGGTTTGCAAGTGGAGTCAATAGGACTTGCTGATGGATTGATTGCATGGAGTGAGGGAAAGAAGGGTTCCAAGGTGACTCCTGGGTTTGGGGCCTGGACCACACTCCCCTGGACCAGTCTCTGAGTTCCTCGGGGATAGAAAAGGGTCCTGATAAAAAGCAGCTGAGATGATCATAGTGCTGAGGGGAATGGGAGGTACGTGGGGCCCCCCTCACCTTGATGACCTTCCTCATGCTGGGGCGGGTCCTGGTAACTCGCCACCAAGTGTGCCGGATCTGCCAGATCAGAAAGAGGCAGAGGATGAGCAGGTTACCGCAGCACCGAAGGTCCCTGCAACTGCGATCCTGGGAGATCAGGCCCCGCACTGGCTCCCACTCAGAGCCATGGAACGGCCCCACCAGGACACAAGCACCCAGCAGTGGCAGCAACATGGCAGAACTTAGGCCAGGCAGGTGGTGTTGGGGAGTCAGAGGGCAGAACCTGTCTGGCTGACCCAGCTAGTTTGGGGTGGGGTAGCCTCTCCTTCACAGCATCTGTCACTGAGGCCACCTCACAAAGGAGCGATGCCTTGGCCTCAGCTGCAGCCCTGGACCTGGCCTCAGGGCTGGCACTGATAGCATGATCTTGGTGCAGGTGACAATAGTGTGGAACTTCCCTAAAGGAATTAAAAAGGAATTTGTTTTAAACATCCCTGTGTCCTCTGGAGTGAAGAGACAAAGTTCCCACCATATATGAGGGGTGATATGGCCTATAGTCTGCTTGATTTCTTTCTTCCTATTAGATACTTTCATCTGTTTGTCCATATCCATTAACATTTAATGAACATTGTGGGGAACATATGTATTCTTAATTGAACACCCAGCATCCCTTCTTCTTTCCCTTCTTTACATTTCCCATCTCAAGATCAATGTCGGTGGACATTTTTTAGTTTGGAAACATTTTTTCCCCTTCAACAAGTCACATTTGTGAAAGGTGAGGTTTGACAGGGAGATCTCTGATGTAATCAATGTTCAATCCTGGAGCCAGTTCAGACCTTCCTGTTGCCTGATATCCCAAGACATCTCAGGCAGAACAACAAGATAAGATGAGTCCCTGGACCAGATAAGGCAAGGGGCCAAAAATCCCAGGTCCAGTTCCAACTTACCACTGCCTCACTCTGGGACCACAGGCCTTTATGAGCCTCAGTTTCCCCATCTGTAAAATGACAGGGCTGCATTTCATGATTCTTAAAGGTTCTGCCAGGTCTCAACTTTTAAGCCTTCTAAAAAGCTAGCCCCAAATTTTGGCTGGACCCAAGTGTTCCCCAAATATGGGTGGAATCCAGTGGGAGAGAGATGAGGAAGAGCCCAAAGGATCAGAGAGATCCTCTTGGAGGTGGTGGAGTGGGGGGTTAGCTTTAAATAATGGAGATCTAGAGCAACAGGGAGAAAAAGGCAGGATGCTTGCCAGGAGAAAGTAGGTGTCCTAAGATATTTCCAAACTCAACCTGACAGAACGTCAACGCCTCCCAAACCTGCTCCTTCTCCTGAATTTCCTCCTCAATGGATTCCACTCCACTTCCACTAGAAACTCCAACAAGGCATATCTGACAATTAAGGAAAACACAGGATTGTCCATAATTATTCCCATACCTTCACTCATCAGCATGGAGTTAGAAATATGATTTTGAAAGCACAAGAAAATATGTATTGAAAAATAGGCTGGTGGGCAGGCCACTGTGGCTCAGCAGAGAGAGTTCTCACCTGCCATGCCCAAGACCCAGGTTCGATTCCCGGGGCCTGCCCGTGCAAAAAAAAAAAAAAAAAAAAAAA